>ML813797.1:28636-62827 GCA_009831015.1 Picea engelmannii | reverse complement strand
GTGTTAGAAACCACAAAACAGATAGGAGGAAATGAGGAAAGTGACAATAAAGAGGAAACTGATAGGTTTTTCCCACAAGTTTGGACCTTATACTTTGATGGATCTAAATCACAAGAAGGGGCAGGGGCAGGGTGCACCCTCATTGATCCAAAAGGTAAACGAAATTTCTTGTCATGTAGACTAGAATTTGAATGTAAAAACAACATCGCTGAGTATGAATCTCTAGTACAAGAGTTAAAGAAAGACATATACTTAAACGTTAAAAAATTGAAGGTTTTTGGAGATTCTAAAATCAACGTTAGACAAGGAACACTATACATTGAAACTCTCCCCACCTAAGGAATTACCAATAGGGAGTGCACAGACTAATAGAAAATTTTGAAGCCTTCAACATTAAAGTGGTTCCCAGAACAAAAAACACTCTTTCTTATTCTCCAACCACCACTACCTCAAATATATCACCTCTAGAATACTATGAAGCCTCTTGTTTCGTTGTGGAGCTACTCTACAAACCATCAGTGCCCAATAATATTTCTAATTGGAATGTATTTGAAGGGGATGAACAAACCATAAACTTCTTGACCAATAAAGATAATTTTAAATACCTAGCTATTGACTATGAAGTATTCCAAGAGAAATTAGCGGAAACTGATTCTCATGCAGATCAACTGACTGACAAACCAAGGTCTCACACGATATTGAAGGGAGTGTCCAATTTAGAAAATATTTTTTACCCGAGGGAAAGATTTAAAGTGTCAAAGAACGCAAAGACAGGGAGTTCCTGTCCCATGCATGAAACTATAAATCTAGGAACCTCAGAAAACCCCAAGAATATAAAAATCGGCAAGACGATATCTAAAGAGGAAAGGAATGCCTATCTCAAACTTTTTAGACAATATCAAGATGTTTTTTTTTAGTCCTAATGAGATCTGAAAAATTATGATTCTCATATCATTCAACACACTATCCCATTAAATCCTGAAGTGAAACCCTTCCAACAAAAGATCTGGAAGTACCACCCATCCTTGGTGCCTCTCATGTGTTAGGAGTTAAAGAAACTACTAGATGCCAATATTATCTTCCAGTTTAGGCACTCTACATGGGTAGAAAATTTGGTTCCTGTAAGGAACAATTATGGGGAAATTCACCTGTGTGTAGATTTCAGAAACCTCAACATAGCTTCAAAAAAGGAAAACTACCCAGTCCCACCAATGGAGAAACTCTTGCAGACCGTGTCTAGCTTCGAGATTTTCTCCCTGCTGGATGGTTTTTCAGGTTACAACCAAGTTCTAGTTTCATAGGAAGATCATTTGAAGACTACCTTCTGAACCAAGTGGGGAACCTTCGCTTGTAAACGTTTTCCCTTTGGGTTAATCAATGGAAGGGAGACATTCCAAAGGGCCATGGATGTAGCGTTTCAGGGACTAATCAACAAGTAAGTTGTTGTCTATTTTGATGACATAACTATGTATTCAAAGAAAAAATATCACATCCAACACTTAACCCTGATTTTGGAAAGGTGTAGGAAATACGGTATATCCTTAAACCCTAAGAAAACTATATTTGGTGTCAAGCAAGGTAAAATACTAGGACATATTACATCTCAAGTAGGGATTCACATCAACCCAGAAAGGATTAGGGCTATATCTCAACTTTCGTTACCTCACAACAAAAAGGCTATGCAATCTTTCTTCGGGAAAATCAATTTTGTAAGAAGCTTCAACCCCCATTTCGCTGAAAACATCAAACCCTTAAAAAAAATTATCTACAAATATGTTGAATTTAATTGGGACGATGAACGAAAAAGGGCTTTAAGCAATATTAAGACTGCGATATATCAATCCCCAGTGTTGCAAAGTTTTGATTTTAGCAAGGATTTCTTCCTCTATAATTTCACTTCCGACCAATCGTTAGGTGCAGTATTGACCCAGAAGAGTGATGACAACAATGAGGCCTTGGTATAATTCATGAGCACTAATATCCAAGGGGACGAACTAAATTACCCTTCTATAGACAAGCAGGATTATGAAGTATACAAGGCAGTGAAACACTTGATATCTTACATCCCAAAGAACCATACCAAATTCATCGTGCCTCACCCTATGGTACGATCCCTATTCACTCAACAAAATATAGGGGAAAGAAGAGGAAACTGGATGGCAGTAGTTCAAGAATTTTATCTAGATATAAAACCTGCTAAACTGCTTGAAGGACAAGGGTTATGCAAACTGGCAATTGAAGCCTAGGACCAAGTAAATGAAGACCTCGGATAGGAGAATGAATTAACATTATGGTGTGGTGAAGCTTCATACGTCTCCCCAGGGAAAGAGTCTTGGTATGAGAAATTGAATTATCTCTTGCATTATGGAACTTGCCTAGAAAACCTAAATCCTAGGGAAAGGAGAGCCCTCAGGTTAAAATCATCACAATATTGCCTCATAAATTCAGTGCTCTTCCATGTTAATTATGATGGGGTACTTTCAAGATGTCTCAAACATGAATATGCATACAAAGTTCTGAAGGAGCTCCATGATGGTCCTGAAGGTGGACATTTTGTAGGAAACACCACTGCTCATAAAATATTGAGAGTTGGCTATTATTGGCCTACCTCTGTTCAGGGACACCCAGACATATTCTAGAAACTGTAAAACTTGTCAAATAAGCGCGGGGAGGGAAAAGAGAGAAGTTGTCCCACTCCAACCTATGGTTGTTTCCAGGCCATTCGAGCAATGGGGGTTGGATATCATAGGAGAAATTACACCGAATTATTCAAAACAACATAGATACATACTAACTGCCACAGGTTATTTCATGAAATGGGTAGAGGCAATCTCTTTGACTCATGTAAATGAAAAGGTGGTGATCCAATTCATAGAACAACAATTGATCACAAGTTTTGGTGTGCCTTCCATTCTTGTTTTTGATAATGTCTCTTACTTTTCTTCCACCCTATTAAAACAAATTGCGCTAGATAAAGGAATCATAATCCTATACTATACTAACTACTATCCACAGGGGAACGGAGTGGAAGAATCAATAAATAAGAACCTAGTGAGGATATTAAAGAAAATAGTTGCTAACAATCAGAGGAATTGGCACAGTTCACTCAATAACGCCTTATGGGTTGATAGAGTAACATCCAAGGAATCCATAGGAAATTCCCCATAATTTTTGGTATACAGACATGAAGCCATTCTCTCGGACGGGCTATATCTTCCATCTCTTCAAATTTCTCAGGATTTGAGAGGACAACCATCATCATTCATACAACAAACAATTGATACCTTCCTCATGCTGGAAGAAGAAAGTGAGAAAGAAAAATCTAATTTCATAGCTCATCAACAGATAGTTAAAAGGTGGTTTGATAAGCATAAGGCTAAAGAAAATTTTTTTGAAGTGGGAGACTTAGTCCTAAAATAGGACAGAGAAAATGAGCCGAAAGGAAATCATTCTAAGTTTCAGAATCTATGGCTCATACCTTTCCAGGTGGCCAAGAAGATTTGGGTAGGCATGTATTGGTTGCAGAATTTGAGGGGGGAACCTGATGCCCTCCCAGTGAATGGCCAAGCCCTAAAACAATATTTCCATTAAAAGAAAAAAAGAGAGATTTTTATGAGTGTATTTTCACGATGTTTTGTTTTAGGTATGTCAATTGTGAAATGCATTTTTGTTTTCATTTCTTTCTATAATACTTCTGTGATTTTGAAGATTTTGTTTAGTAAGACGGTGGTTGACCTCAATTCATGCGATATGATGAACTCTGTTACTGACTCATCTCTCACATACAACACAAAAAAAAAAGTGTTGGCAAACTTGTAGTTGTTTTAAAGGGGTTCTCTATCTAACTTGCATAGATGAACAACCTTTGAAAAGTGATGAAGTGTCTACCTAGTGGTCTGGTAAAACCTTAAGGGAAATATGGTAAGCGGGAAAAGACTACATGTGCCTCAAGATAGAGCTAGCAAAATATTCACCTTGACCATCTCATTTTTGCAAATAACATACGTCCTCCTCTCCCATGTTTTGCAAATAATAGGGGCTTCATCGAGACTGGAGAAAACCTAGAAGGATCATCGCCAACATTTTGACCACGATAAAATTTATCCTCGATTGTCGATCCCCGACGCATTTTCGGCATTGGGAATTTTTCAAGGGAGATGATCCAAAAACACTTTGATAGTTTTATCGACGATCATCGATCCTACATACTATTTCAGCAACAACAAGCGAAGATTTGTTTTAGAATGAATAACTTAAGGAAAGTCCTGAATCTGATTAATACATGTGAATTAAGTCACCGGTCTTCAATTCCACGTGCCTTTAACAGATTGGATATCCATACAGTCTAGTGCTATCACGAGTTATCCTTGGCCCCTAAGTCCAGTCACACCTCTGAGTAAGTGTTTTCGCGTTAGAAATATATGGTAAAATAGATCGGCATCGGAAAATTTTGTAGGAGGTTATCAATGAAAACGTTCATATCACACCCTCGATCCCCGATCCACCCACTAAGAGAGAAACATGATGGGACATTTTAGCATTAGATACGATTGGATTTTGAGCATTTAAGGAGTTAATTAATTCCAAATATCACATTATTTTCTACCTCGTTCACTAATAAAAAATGTCATTTAAAATAACTGATAGACCACATCACCACCCACGCCTCCACCATCAACCCACAATGAATTTAAGTTATAGAGATTCGGTGGAAGATTTGTTAAAATTTCACTCATAACCTGAATTGAATGGTTGATGCGACACAATAAGATCTTCCCTGTTTAAATTCACTTGAGCCGTTGTAAACAAAATCATTCTACGCATAAGATAATTCTGGATCATCTGAAGGATCAAGACGAGTGAATCAAAGGTTGTATCAACTATGTGGTTATAAAAATAACTAGGTTCTAACAAGATTCAGAGGTATGTATCCGAGTCTGTAAATTTTACATGGCTATGATTTATGTGTTGTTATCTGGTTTTTGTTTTTACACAGTTTCAGAAATTTTATTTTGAGTTGCAGGAACAATTCCACCAAGAAATCCAACCACTAGACGATCATCGAGGTAACTAAAGCTGAAAGAACCAGAGGTAGGCAAAGACTCTTCATCAAGGGTCGTAAAACAATTGGAATACACCCTGAGGCTAGAACCTATCATTAAGACAAAAGCGATGAATGTTTTCATCCAACCTCTAGCCTTTGGTGATACACAGGTGAGCACCAGGTACAATATGGTGCTCCCACATTGGGGAGAACTTTTTAACAAGATCAACCGAGAGGAATACCCAAAATATGTCCCACACAGTGATCTAGATGTAAGGGCGCTCAACGACCATGTGTTCCCGAACATCCGAAGTTCATACCTACATATGATGGTAAGAAGAACCCACATTTTTCCTTGCATAGAAGTCCTAAAGTGGTTCATCGAAAAAACAAACACATAGAAATGTTTAATCAACGATGACAATGGTGGGTGTGTCAAAGTGTTCCTCCACATATAAGTTCAAAAATAGTACAAACTTAGAGACCTGAAGGAGCATCTAAATACATATTTCATCGTGAAATTCTATGAACACCATGACACGAGCCAAGTGATGGCCTCATGGTGGAGGGAAGACAAGAAGTTTACCAATGGGAGCACTGGTTGGTATGGGACAACTAACTTAAGGGAGCCATACATCTATTTTATGGATCTCATTTGCTGATTATACAGAGAGAAAGATTGTTCCAGGTGTTCAGAAGCATGGATGCCTTTGGAATACACAGTTGTGATCATCGGGTGCAGCTTCAATTGGGGAGAAATAATCTCCAAGAAACTAAGCATCTGTGTGCAGCAGGCCCAAGCATCAAAGGAAGGGGAAGCACCAACGTTTTACAGGGCTTCATACTTTCTCAATGTCATGTGTGCCAGAAACGTCTTTGTCAGCATGAATCTGAGATGGCATGTTGTAGAACTCCTAGTCCACATCTACCTTAGTGTGCTATGGGAAAAAAAGAATAAGAAGTACAATTATCTCATCTACGATGAATTCATCGCCCAAATTTATTTTATTCTTTTTAAGAAGGAATGCCTAAGGCTATTGAGGACAGCCAAAAAGATGATATCCAAGGTAGGCCATTAGTATTTGGATGAGCGCGCCACATACATCAGGGTGTTTGAGGCCACCAAAGCACCACATCACCTACCATATCATGTCCTAGACCGACTGGTAGTAGGAGAAATATGCTATCAAAACATCTTGCAAGGCTACAATGCCACCCTAGTAAAGGACAAGAAACAAGCATTCATACCCTATGTTTTCCATGTAGGTTTCTACTTGGTAAAGGATATCGCTCAAGCCAAACAATAAGGGATGATCCAACTCGATTTTAGATTCCAGAAGGGTCGATTCTAGAAGGGTCGATTCCACAAGAATGATCCAAAGTTTAGGGTCTTGCAACATGCTTCACAAGTGTCTTCCTACTGGTCGTACACAAAAGAAAAATTTGAAGACGAAGTCTTCACAAAAAATGCCTAGGATTGGGATGAAGTGGTATGAAGGATAGCCTACCTAAAAATGACTAGGTTCAGGGCCATGAGCCTCGATGAACATGTGAATACAATAAAACATTCGGCTCAAGAGGCCTTGAGAGCTAGGAAAGAAATCAGAGTGACAGAGGCAACAAAGGTTTCCCTGGTGGCTCCGGTGTAGAACAGGGGATTTCCTATGACACCAGAGGCATAGGCAAGGGGATTTCTCCTGATATAAAAAGCTCAAAGATTAATCGATCAGATTTAAGATGACTCGGGCCTCATAGAAATGGAAAGGTTCCCTGTCGACAACCTAGTCGAAACTCGGGTAGGTCCAAGTGGTCCAGAGCCAATACAAATTGAAGAAATCACCGGGTCAAATAACCCTGAAGTTTCAATGCCATAGGTCAGATTGCTAGGGGATGTTTCGACTCAACTCGATATAGAAAGAACATCAGGGAGAGAAAATGCACCAAATCCCCTCCACGACTTAATAACAATATATGATTATGAGGAGAGTTTGGAGGTTTCATCAGTGACTCCACTGCATATCACAGAGGAAAAGGAACCGAAGAAGGCATATTCCCCAGCTCTCAATGCTCAAATTCAAAGTCTTCCACAGAATGACTAGGAGGTTGAAAGTGTCTTAGACATTGAGTTTCTCTATGGACCAGGGACCCAAGTGGATATCCCAAAGGATGAGCTATGGTCGGGTGAACAAGAAGAAGAAGTTCCATAGCGGGAAATCAACATCTCAACAGCTGATTATCAAGTAAGTACCGAGACTTCCCCTAATGATTCAATTTCATCTGGTAATTTACTTCCCAATGAGAAACAACCAAAGGCCAAACCTTTGGAACATATGGAAGATATTCAAGAACCCAGTCTTGAACAGATATACATTGTCGAGAGTTTGGGAAATATTCTTACCTGGGGAGATCAACAAAACCACAAACCCATGGATGAGGTTGTTGATATACAAGCCATCTCCTATGACCAGAAGAGGAAGGCCATCGTGAAGAGAACCACCAAGAAGAGGAGGCTTACTCTGGATCTCTCCATATTCATCACCACAGAGGAAAAATTGTTTAACAAAGAGCACGCCAAGATGTCTGAGCTTATCGGTGCAGGGATGGAAATCACATATGCCACCCTAGATAGAGAGAAAAGGCATGAAGAGGATTTGGCTACTGCGCTGAAGGAGTTGGAACATCTACACCATTTGGAGAAATATTATCAGGACTCCACACAGGCCACGGTGTTCTTGAGAAGTGAATTCCAAGATGCCTACAGTAAATTCACAAATGAGTGGCACCTTTTCACCGTAAGAATATCTGATTTCCAAGAAGACACCCTCATGGCGTTGGCGACGTGAAAAAATATCGAAAGATGGTATAAAAAGGTACAACAAGAAGTGGAAAGGATCAAATACATTAGCGTCGTTTAGCAAGGCCGAGACGCTGAAGAAAATGGCATTCGGGTACTAAGGGATAGTAGCATCGATCATATAAATAAGTCGGTTGAATATTAGGTGAAAATGGCCCAAGAAACTCACTAAGAAATCCAAGAGAAATGGGTTGAGTGTGAAAAGAGTTGGACCAAGATCAACCAGACGATGAGAGACATCGACCTCCCAGAATTTGGTACACCCGATGACTTTGTCGACTTGCACGACATACTCAAATTACATGCCAAACAAGACTCATCATGGGCTAAAGAGATAACAAAGGTTGAGAACATGGTGCCAGGACAAGTACAATAGTTCACGAAGAACCCGATCAAGGCTCGGACAGTTCTACAACAGTTAAGTGCTAAAGTAGTCAAATATCGGGCATGGGCACTGAAAATAAAGGATAACCTTTTAGCCCCTATGGACCAACATAGGTTCCCATATGACAACACATGCGAGGAACTCTTCATCAAATGGTTGAAGTATGAGAAGAATCATCCACTCAAGTGAGATCATTTGATGACTCCTAGAAGATATAGAGATGAAAGCACCATGTGGCGATTTTTTGTTTTACTTAGTTTCACTTTTGATAGTTACTTTTAGTTAATAATATGTTATAAATAAGAGGATCGATGTGTTAGAAAAGGTCGATGGTTGTTGCAAAGACCTTGATTTTTGTATTTGTAAAGAACTATTTCAGAGTTAACTTAATTGAAAAGTCTGGCAGAGGATCAGAGACAATTTTGTGTTTTTCATCAAAAGCGTGTGTGATTGGATTTGAAGAAGAATTATTTCTAATTTTATCTCATGAATGGATGATGTAACGAGTAAGAGCCTCTAAATCTATTGAGAAGTTATCAGATTCAATATTTTTATAGTTCTTGTCTTTAATGATGAAAAGTAAATCGTTGTGTTAATGTGTGATTGATGATTAGAGTTAAGGAAACTATTTTTCTTTCCATCGTTTATTGCATGTATGTTTTCTCCTGATAATCATATCTTAGTAAATAATTGGAACACTACCAGGTTAATGTATTAGTATTAGGCTTGCTGTAGGTGTAAGAATCATTTTCTGCATTCTTGAGAAAAAGGGTTATCCCGAACTCAGCCTTCTTCAATAGTTAAGTCCTCCCCCTTTGTTACCCAGCTGGTTTATACCTGCATTTATCTTGTATCGGTCCCACCTATAAGAGAAAATACAAAAAGAGAATGTCTAAACTGAAGGAGGAGTTTTTACAAGAATACATCTTGTCGATCACTACGTAAAGCCCATCGATTAATTAGCTAGATCACAAGAGCTGGAGAACCAATCCACCATTAAACGCTACAGAGTCTAATTGGGCCTCGATGGTAGGTTTGGTTCTTGTTGTTGAGTTGTTCGCCACCACCATGAGTTAAAAGGAGAAGGTTAAAGACTTTAATAAATGGTTTACCACCATCCTAAACAAATTCCAACCTAAATCTAAACCCAACCAGGAGCTGCAAATTGAAGTATATGCTAATGCTCTCCCAACTTCTATTTGTATGTTTGTGAAGAGGGCTGCCAAAACAACCTTAGCAGAGAATTTCGAAGAAGAAAAAACAATAGATCTCCAAATGAAGGGATGCAAATAAGGACATTTCTCATTAGTTAAGAAGGAAGTTCAACCTCCTCCCAGGAGGGGACTCCTGTTGACTAGACCCCCAAGGAAACAAACAAAATAAGGTCCTGAAAATGGAAGTGGAGACATAGAATACCTACAAAACATGGTTAATAAGTTGTTGAATGAAATCATAGACATGAAAAGAAGTGCAGGGGAAGGAAACAAAGGCCAGAGGCCCTATAAACCCTTTTTCAAAAGAAACCCATCGTTCAAAGAAATTCATCCCCCCTAGCCAACTTAAACATCGACTTGTGAAATGTAGCATTTGACTCTTTCTGTACCTATCACCAAGAAAAACMCTCTGAAAGAGACTGTCCACAATGGGTGCATACCTTGAAYTTGATKTCCAACTGGTTTSTAGATGAGGTTTCCATAACCGAAATTAAAYGTAGTCCCTTTCAAAAGAAATAAGCATGTAATACAAATMGACAAAACTGAGGTGAAGGTTATGGGAGATCTCAAAGATGTAATGATCAGAATAGAAGCACACCCTAAATTTGTTCAAGTAATTGACATCATTGTAGTAGATATCCCAGAAKCCTATGGATTGCTACTGRGTCGAGACTAGTCTAAGAAGTTAAATGGATACTTTAGTATAGAATGGGCTCACCTTTGGCTTCCATTAAAGGGACACAGGAATATGATCAGAATTGATAGGGAAAGATATCTAAAACACATGGTCACCAACCTGGAAACCATTAACGAATCCTCATCGGCAGACTTTCCCATGCTAGGAAATTATTCCTATGATTCTGATTTCGGGAATTTCTCCCCCCTCTCATCTGATGTTCCTCTTACTCAAAACTCCAAAGTAAGTTTTCGATAAAATTTTCCAATAATGGTAGGGGAAACCCTCTTCTGTCAGGAACATGTGTTAGAAACCACAAAACAAATAGGAGTAAAGGAGGAAAGTGATAAAAAAGAGGAAACTAATAGGTTTTTCCCACAAGTTTGGAACATATACTTCGATGGATCTAAATCACAAGAAGGGTCAGGGGCAGGGTGCACCTTCATTGATCCAAAAGGTAAACAAAATTTCCTTTCCTGTAGAATAGAATTTGAATGCACAAACAACATCGTTGAGTATGAAGCTCTAGTACAAGAGTTAAAGAAATCCATAGACTTAAACGTTAAAAATTTGAAGGTTTTTGGAGATTCTAAAATCATTGCTAGACAAGTAAGGAACACTATACATTGCAACTCTTCCCACCTAAGGAATTACCAACAGGAATTGCAAAGACTAAAAGAACATTTTGAAGCCTTCAACATTATAACGATTTCTAGAACAAAGAACATTATTGTTGATTCTCTGGCCACTGCTTCCTCAAATATATCACCTGTAGAAGACTATGAGGCCTCCTGGTTTGTTTTGGAGATACTATACAAACCATCGGTGCCCAATAATATTTCTAATTGGAAGGTCTTTGAAGGGGATGAACAAATCGTACAATTCTTGAGAAATCGAGATAATTTTAAAGACTTCATTATTAATGATGAAGTATTCCAGGAGAAATTAGAGGAAACCAATCCTCATACCGATCAATCGACTAAAAAACCAAGTTCTCACATGATACCTAAGGGAGTGGCCAATTTAGAAAATCTTTTTGACCCGAGGGAAAGATTTAAAGGGTCAAAGAATGCAAAGATGGGGAGTTCATGTCCCATGCATGAAACTATAAATCTAGGAACCTCAGAAAACCCCAAGAATATAAATCTTAGGAAGATGGTATCTAAAGAGGAAAGGAAAACCTATGTCAAACTTTTCAGATAATATCAAGATGTTTTTTCTTGGTCCTACCAAGCTCTGAAAAATTGTGATACTAATATCATTCAACACACTATCCCATTAAAGCCTGAAGTGAAACCCTTCCAACAAAAGCTCCAGAAGTACCACCTATCCCTGGATTCTCTCATGATGTGTCATGATTTAAAGATACTACTAGATTCCAATATTATCTTCCATGTTAGGCACTATGCATGGGTAGTAAATTTGGTTCCTGTGAGGAAAAATTCTAGGGCGATCCGCTTGTGCGTAGATTTCAAAAACCTCAACAAAGCTTCATAAAAGGACAACTACCCAGTCCCACCAATAGAGAAACTCTTGCAGATAGTGTCTGGCTCCAATATTTTCTCCCTGCTGGATGATTTTTCAGGTTACAACCAAGTTCTAGTTTCAGAGGAAGATCGTTTGAAGACTACCTTTCGAACCAAGTGGGGAACATTCTCTTATAAACATATTCCCTTTGGGTTAATATATGGAGGGGAAACCTTCCAAAGGGCCATATATGTAGCATTTCAAAGACTAATCAACAAGTGTGTTGTATTCTATTTGGACGACGTAACTGTGTATTCAAAGAATAGACAAGATCACATCCAACACTTAACCTAGATTTTCAAAAGGTGTAGGAAATACGGTATATCCTTAAACCCTAAGAAAACTATCTTTGGTGTCGAGGAAGTTAAACTAATATGACATATTATATATCAAGGATGGATTCGTATAGACCCAGAAAGGATTAGGGCTATAGCTCAACTTCCATTACCTCACAACAAAAAGGCTATGTAATCTTTCTTCGGGAAAATCAATTTTGTAAGAAAATTCACCCCCAATTTCACTGAAATTATCAAACCCTTACAAAAAATGATCTGCAAAGATGTTGAATTTAAGTGGGACGATGAACTGAAAATGGATTTCAGCAATATTAAGACTACGATATCTCAAGCCCCAATGTTGCGAAGTCCCGATTTTAGCAAGTATTTCTTCCTCTATACTTTCACCTTCGACCAATCATTAGTTGCATTATTGACTTAGAAGGATGATGACAACAACGAGGCCTCGATATCATTCATGAGAACTAATATCCAAGGGGTAGAACTAAATTACCTTGATATAGAGAAGCAGGCTTATGCAGTATACAAGGAAGTGAAACACTTCAGATCTTACATCCTGAAGAACCATACCAAATTATTTATGCCTCACCCTACGGTCCGATCCCTATTCACTCAACATGATATGGGGAGAGGAAGAGGAAACTATATGGAAGTAATCCAATAATTTGATCTAGATATAAAACCTGCTAAACTGGTTAAAAGACAAGGGTTATGCAAATTGGCAGTTGAATCTCAGGACCAAGTAAATGAAGACCCCAGATGGGAGAATGAATTAGCATTGTCATGTGGTGAAGCTTCATACATATCACCAGGGAAAGAGTCTTGGCATGAGAAACTAACTTATCTCCTACATCATGGAACTTTCCCAGAAAACCTAAATCCTAGGGAAAGGAGGGCCCTCAGGTTAAAATCAACACAATATTGCCTCATTAATTCAGTGCTCTTCTGTGTTAATTATGATGGGGCACTTTTAATATGTCTCGAACGTGAATATGCAGAAAACGTTATGAAGGAGATACATGATGGTATTGTAGGTGGACATTTCACAGGAAACACCACTGCTCATAAAATACTGAGAGTTGGCTATTATTGGCCTACTCTGTTCAGGGATGCTCACACATACGCTAGAAACTATAAAACTTGTCAAATAAGTGTGGGGAGGGAAAAGAGAGTAGTTGTCCCACTCCAACTTGTGGCTATTTCAAGGCCATTTGAGTAATGGGGGTTGGATATCATAGGAGAAATTACACTGAGTTCTTCAAACATCATAGATACATACTAACCGCCACAAACTATTTCAAGAAATGGGCAGAGGCCATCCCTCTAACTCATGTAAACGAAAAGGTGGTTATCCAATTCATAGAACAAAAACTGATCACAAGGTTTAGTTTTCCTTCCATCTTTGTTTTTGATAATGTCGCTTACTGTTATTCCACCCTGTTAACAGAGTTTTATCTAGACAAAAAAATCATAATCAGATACTCTGCAAACTACTATCCATAGGGGAACGAAGTGGCAGAATCAACCAATAAGAACCTAGTGAGGATATTAAAGAAAATGGTTGCAAACAATCAAAGTAATTGGCACAGTTCACTCCATAATTCCTTATGGGATGATAGAGTAACACCCAAGGAATCCATAGGAAATTCCCCATACTTTTTGGTATACGGACAGGAAGCCATTCTCCCAAATGGGCTATATCTTCCATCTCTTCAACTTGCTCAGGATTCAAGAGGAAAACCCTCATCAATCATACAACAAAGAATTGATACCCTCCACATGCTGGAAGAAGAAAGAGAGAAAGAAAAATATAAGTTCATAGCTCATCAGCAGATATTTAAAAGGTGGTTTGATAAGCATAAGGCTAAAGAGAAAACTTTTGAAGTGGGAGGCTTAGTCCTAAAATGGGACAAAGCAAATGAGCCGAAAGGAAAACATTCTAAGTTTCAAAATATATGGCTTGGACCTTTCCAGGTGGCTGTGAATATTGGGATAGTTATGTATCAGTTGCAAATCTGAGGGGGGAACCTGACACCCTCCCGGTGAATGGCCAATCCCTAAAAAAATATTTCCATTAAAAAAAAAAGAGACATTTTAATGTGTGTATTTTCACGACGTTTTGTTTTAGGTAAGTCGACTGTGGAATGAATTTTTGTTTTCATTTATTTCTATAGGACTTATGCTCTTTTGAATATTGTGTTTATCAATATGGTGCTTGACCTCAATTCATGTGATATGACGAACTTTGTTCCTGACTCATCACTCACATACAATAACAAAAAAAAAGCGTTGGGAGACCTGCGGTTGTTTTAAAGGGGTTCTCTATCTAACCTGCACAGATGAACAACCTTGGGAAAATTATGAAGTGTCTACTTGGTGGTCTGGTAAAACCTTAAGGGTAATATGGTAAGATGGAAAAGAGTACATGTGCCTCAATACAAAGCTAGCAAAAAAATCACCTTGACCATCTCATTTTTGCAAATAATAGACGTCCTCCTCTCCCACTCGCTCAGGGCATTCTGAAAAAATAAAATCAACTATATCCAATGAGTGCACAATAGGGGAGGGTATGTAGATAAATCTATCGATGCTATGGATGCTCGTTGGCAGCGCAACAAGGTCTATGATGTCGGGGTGACTCTGTCGGGGCTATGGATGCTCGCTGGCAGTGGAGCAACACCATAGCAAGTGAACGATGATAACTAAAAGGCCTCGTGCTAGTGAATTCTTTAATTTAATATTTTCAAAGGGGGCGTGAGTCATTGTTACAGGAAACAAAGGTGGAATAAAGGTTGAAAACCCCACAGGCAGGACCAGAGGCACCAACCAGGAATTTTGAAATGCAAGGTAAAAGGGGCTCAAATAAAAAACCAGTTAAGTTCTTAATAATCTTTTGCATCAGCTGAGCTGAGGTAGGAATAGATATTCTTATTTCTCCCAGTAAGTCGCCATTTTTTGAGCACTCAACACACCCTAAAAAATCTTTTATCAAATTTTTACTTTTTGGGGTACCACTTGATCTTCTACACTTTCTGATTTGATTTCATTTTTGAAAAAATGTTTTGACTTTGCTTATTTCCATGATTCTCATCACCTATTCAGGTTTTATTGAATGCATGAAACTTCATGACTAAAAATACCTTAAACACCTAAATAAATAATTGGTAGCCAAACACTTCACCGAACGCAATCAGGGTCGGCATCAGAAGGAATTCAAAGAAGGAAATAACTACTCGAAAAACCTCAATCATCGAGCGCCAATATCCATCGGCATAGGCAAAATGAATTTTTTGTTTACGTCAAGCATTTCATAAGGATATCGTCGATAGACGATTCCCATTTTATATTTGTAAAAGACTAGGGGGACAGACGTTAACAAAGAGAGAAAAGATATTGTTGATGGTCGATGCCCCAACGCGCTTCATCGAGACCGGGGAAAACCTATAAGGATCATCGCCAACATTTTGACCACAATAAAATTTATCCCTGATCACCAATCCCCGACGTGTTTTCGGCATCGGGAATTTTTGAAGGGAGCTAATCCAAAAACACTTTGATAGGTTTATCCCCAATAGTCGACCCTGGATACTTTTTCAACATTGGCAAATAGAGGTTTGTTTTAGAATGAATAACTTAAGGAAATTCCCAACTCCGATTAATATATGAGAATTAAGTCACCGATCTTCAATGCCATGTGCCTCTACCAGATTGGAGAACCACACGGTCTAGTGATATCCCGAGCTATCATTGGCCCCTAAGTTCGAGTCACACCTCCAAGTAAGTGTTGTCGTGTCAACAATATATGATAAAATCAATCAGCATCGGAAGTGTTTTCAGGAGGTTATCAATGAAAACATTCATAGCACACCCCCGATCCCCTATCCACCCACTGAGAGAGCAACACAATGGGACGTTTTAGCATTAGATACGATCATATTTTGAGAATTTAAGGAGATAATTAATACCAAATCCCGCATTAGTTTCTACCTCGTGTGCCAATCAAAATAGTTGTTTAAAATCACCGATAGACCACATCACCACCTGAGCCTCTGTCATCAACCCACGATGAATTTAAGTTATAGAGATTCACCGAAAGATTTGTTAAAATTTCACTCATGACCCAAATTGAATCATTGATGCGACATGGTAAGATCTTCCTTGTTTAAATTCTCTTGAGCCATTGTAAATGAAATCATTCTACGCATAAGAGAATTCTGGATCATTGAAGGATAAAGACGAGTGACTTGAAGGATGTATCAACTCCATGATTATCAAAATAACCAGGTTTTAACAAGCTTCATAGGTATGTATCCGAGTCTGTAAATTTTACATGGCTATAATTTATGTGTTGTTATCCGGTTTTTGTTTTTACACAGTCTCTGAAATTTTCTTTTGAGTTGCAGGAACAATGCCACCAAGAAATCCAACCACTAGATGATATTCAAGGGTACCAAACCTGAAAGAACCAGAGGTAGGCAAAGGCTCTTCTCCAAGGGTCACGAAACAATTTGAATATGCCCTAAGGCTGAAGCATTTCATTAAGAAAACAATGAGGAAGGTTTTCATCCAGCCTCCGGTCTTTGGTGATACAGAGGCGAGAACTAGGTCCAAGATGGAGCTCCCACATCGAAGAGAAATTTTTAACAATATCAACTGGTAGGAATACCTAGAATATGTCCCACATAGTGATCCATATGTAAGGGCGCTCGACGACCAAGTGTTTCCGAACATCCAATGTTCATACCTACATATGGTGGCAAGCAGAACCCTCATTTTTCCCTGCATAGAAGTCCTGAAGTGGCTCATCGACTACACAGACACAAAGACATTTTTAATCAATGATGACAATGGTGGGTGTGTTGGAGTGTTCCTCTTGCTAGAAGATCAAAAATACTACAAACTTAGAGACCCCAAGGAGCCTCTAAATATATATTCCGTCATGAATTTCTTTGAACACCATGACACTAGCCGAGTGATGGCCTCATGGTGGAGGGAGAACAATAATTTTACCAAATAGAGCACTGGATGGTATGGGACAACTAACTTAAGCGATCCATATGTCTATTTGATGGCTCTCATATGTCGATTATACGAAGAGAAATATTTCTCCAAGTTTTTAAAGGAATGCATGCCTTTTGCATACACACTTGTGATCGTCGAGTGAAGCTTCAACTGGGGAGAAATAATATCCAAGCAATTGATCATATGTGTGTAGAAGGCCCAAGTGTTGAACAAAGGGGAAACACCAACGTTTTACATGGATTCATACTTGCTCGATGTCATGTGCACCAGAAAAATCTTTGTGGTCATAAATATGAGATGCCATGTTGCAGAACTCTCAGTCCACATCTAATTCAGCGTGCTATGGGAAAATAAGTATAAGAAGTCCTACTCTCTCATCTGCAATGAATTCGTCGCTCAAATTTATTTTATTATTTTTAAGAAGGAATACCCAAGTCTATCGACAGTAGCCAAAAATATGATATTCAAGGTAGGCCATTAGTATTTGGATGAGCATGCCATCTACATCAGGGTGTTCGGATCCACCGGAGAACCACATCTCCTACCAGATCATGTCCCAGACCGAATGGTAGTAGGATAAATATGTTCTCAAACCATCTTTCAAGGCTACAATGCCACCCTGGTCAAGGACAAGAAACGCGTGTTCATACCCTATGGTTTCCATGTAGGTTTCTACTTGGTAAAGGATACCACTCAAGCCAAACAAGAAGGGTTGAGCCAACTTGTGTTCAAATTCCCAACGAGCCAATTCTGCAATAACGATCCAAAGGGCCTGGTCTTGCAACATGGTCCACAAGTGTCATTCTACTGGTCATATGCCCATGACAAATTCGAAGATGAAGTCTTCACAAAAAATGATCAGTACTGGTACAAGGTGGTATGAAGGATGGTCGACCCAAAAATGACCAAGTTCAGGGCCATGAGCCTGGATGAATAGGAGACAACAATAGAATAGTTGAATCAAGAATCCCTAAGAGCCAGGGAAGAAATCATAGTGATAGAGGCAACAAAGGTTTCCCTGGTGGCTCCGGTGCAGAAGAGGGGATTTTATATGACACCAGAGGCATAGGAAAGGGGATTGCTCCTGATAGAACAAGAACAAAGAGTAATTGATCAACTGCAGGATGACCCAGACATCGTAGAAATGGCAAGGGTCCCTGTCGATAACCCAGTTGAAAGCCGAGCATGTCCAAGTGGTCCATAGCTAATACAAATTGAAGAAATCATCGGGTCAGATAACCCTGAAGTTTTAGCGCCACAGGATGGATCGCTAGGGGGACGTTTTGGCTTAGCCCGAAATAGAAGGAACATCAGGGAGAGCAAGTGCACCAAACCTCCTCCATGAATTAATAACAATCTATGATGATGCAGAGAGTTCAGAGGCCATTTCATTGGTGACTCCAATGTAGATCACAAAGGAAAAGGAACCCAAGAAGGCATCTTCCCCAGCTCTCGATGCTCAAATTCAAAGTCTTCCATAGAATATCTAGGAGGTCGAAAGTGTCTCAGACACTGAGCTGCTCGATGGACTAGGGACCCAAGTGGATAGCCCGAAGGACAAGCTAGGGTCGGGAAAACAAGAAGAAGAAGTTACACAATGGGAAATCAACATCTCAACATCCATTTATCAATTAAGTACCGAGCCTTCCCCTGATGCTTCAATTTCAGCCAGTATTTTACCTCTCGATGAGCAATAACTATATGCCAAACCTTCGGAACATACGGAATAAGTTCAAGAACCCAATATTGAAAATATATACACCATCAGAAGCCTGGGAAATATGATTACCTGGGGAGATCAGCAGATCCCCGAACCCATGGATGAGTTTGTTGATATAAAATCCATCTCCTATGAATGCAAGAGGAAATCCATTGTGAAGAGAACCACCAAGAAGAGGAGGCTTACTCTGAATCATTCCATCCTCATCACCACAAAGGAAAAATTGATTAACACAGAGCATTCCAAGATGTCTGAGCTTATCGACGCAAGGATGGAAATCACAGATGCCACCCTGGATAGAGATAAAATGGATGAAGAGGAGTTGTCTGTTGCGTTGAAGGAGTTGGAACATCTGTGCCATTTGGAGAAATATTATCAGGACTGCACACATGCCACGGTGTTCTTGAGAAGTGAATTCCAAGTTTCCTACAGTAAATTCACAAATGAGAGGCACCTTTTCACTGTAGGAATAGTCGATTTCCAAGAAGACACCCTCATGGTGCTGGTGACATGAAAATATATGGAAATATGGTATGATAAATCACACCAAGCAGTGGAAATGATCGAATACATCAACATCGTTCAGCAGAGTCGAGATGTCGAAGAACATAACATTTGGGTAATAAGGGATAGTAGCATCGATCGCATAAATAAGTCGATCGAAAAATAGGTGAAAATGGCCCAAGAACCTCACAAGGAAATCAAAGAGAAATCGATCGAGTGTGAAAAGTGTTGGACCAAGATCAACTGGGCGATGAGAGACATCAGCCTCCCATAATTTGGCACACCCAATGACTTTATCGACTTGCACAACATAGTCAAATTACATGCCAAACAAGAATCATTGTGGGTTGCGGAGGTAACAAAGGTGGTGAACATGGTGCTAGGACAAGTACAACAGCTCACGGAGCACCTGAACAAGGCTCGGACAATGCTACAATTGTTAAGTGCTAAAGTAGTCAAATATCGGGCATGAGAAGTGGAGATAAAGGAGATATTTTCAGCCCCGATGGACCAACACAGGTTCCCATACTCCAACACGTGTGAGGAACTCTTCATCAAATTCTCGGAGTATGAGAAGAATCATCCACTCAAGTGATATCATTTGATGACTCCTAGAAGACTGAGAGATGAAAGCGTCATGTGATGATTTTTTGTTTTACTTAGCTACACTTTTGATAGTTATTTTTAGTTAATAATATGTTATAAATAAGAGGATCGGCCTGTTAGCAAAGGTCGATGGTTGTTGCAAAGACCCTCATTTTTGGATTTGTAAATAATTATTTCAGAGCTACCTTAATTGAAAATTTTGGTAGAGGACCAGAGACAAGTTATGATCTGAAGAAGAATTATTTATGATTTTATCTCATGAATGGATGTTGCAACAAGTAAGAGCCTCTGAATATGTTGATAAGTTATCTAATTCAATATTTTTATAGTTCTTGTCTTTAATGATGAAAAGTAAATCATTGTGTTAATATGTGATTGATGATTAGATTTAAGGAAACTATTTTTCTTGCCATCATTTATTGCATGTATGTTTTCTCCTGATAATCATATCTCAGTCAATAATTGGAACACCAGCAGGTTAACGTATTAGTAATAGGCTTGTTGTGGGTGTAAGAATCATTGTCTGCATGCTTGAGAAGAAGGGTTATCCCGAACTCAACCTTTCTCAGTAGTTAAGTCCTCCCCCTTTGTTACCCAACTGGTTTATACCTACATTTATCTTGTATCGGTCCCACCTATAAGAKAAAATACAAAAGAGAACGCATGAACTAAAGGAGGCGTTTTCAAAAGAATACATCATGTCGATCACTACGTAAATCCCATTGATTAATTATCYGGATCGCAAGATCTAGAGAAACATTCCACTATTAAACATTGCAAAGTGTAATTGGGCCTYGGTGGCGGGTTTGGTTCCTGTTGTTGACTTAAAGGGATTTAGGACCCCTCAACAAGACCAAGCATAATGAATCAATTTTTTTTTTATGTTTGGATGGATCCTCGTGTTCTTTTTCCCAGATTAGGACATTGTCTCGTATTTTGTAATTGACTAGTGTGTCCCTTTTATCGGTTTTTTTAAATGTTTTTATTTCTTTTAGAGATGTTGGAATGCATATTTKTAAACTTTATAYAGTTCAATTATGGTATCTAAACATMTTTCACCTCGATAATAGTTAGTCTCAACTTTTGGAATTTATAAGTTGATAGGTAGAAGAGTGAGAGTCATGTGTACCAAAGTGTAGGAGATTTGTCTTKTGGATACTTATATGTAATTCCATATTCCCAAGAAGAAAATTTTAGCTTAGTGTGCTAATCCTTTTTTTTTTTCTTTGATTGTTCTCTTAAGGATATGAACCAAATTTTAATTTGTGGATTAAACCAATCCATTACCCAAAGGGTATCAAGTGGAGGAGTGAAAAAATTGAAATCCATAAGTGACTATAAAGTGAATCACAACATCATACATAAAATATATCCAATTGTTAGTCAAAATATCATAAGGGGTTCCAAAGAAAGATAAGTTATTGAGTTCAAGAAGTTCTACAACCCATTCTTTCTTAATGTTCCTTAGGGGTTTATATTTTGATCACTTCGTAGAGTAGCTAGTGGAAGTAAGGATAAAAATATGGTGAGTGATATAAGGTGGGGATATTATCCCAATTAAATCCATGGCCCATATTGTGAAAGAGACTTGAAATTTGATAGCCTTAAGTGACATGGGAGATAACTTCTCTTTTCATGTGAAGTGTTGGAAAGATTCACACTTCTATATCGATAAACATGCATCTTGATGGAGGGAAGGACAAATAATAACCAACATATAAGGATTTGGTTGCAATGATTTTGAAAAGAAAGTGACCCCCACACATCCTAGAATGACATTGTTCAAGTTCCATTTGGGCTTGGTCAGGGGTAAGGAAATGAGATAGCACCCCCATCGAATGTCTCTTTTATAAATGATTTGATCTTGTAAAACATATTGGACAACTTGTAAGTGGAGTATTTGATTGGATTTCATCTCCATGTCTAGTGGACATACACCATTGATTTAAAAATAAGCAATGTGATTATACCATGGTTGGGTGGAAAACTCAGTTTCATTTGCCATGTCTTCATAAGAAATCAAGCCTTATATTAAAGGTGATTCAAATACAACCAAGGAATGGGGATTTAGTTAGTAATTTGGCCAACATAGTCACCTTTATGGATTTTTTTGGTTTAATATCTATGTCATCTCTTGCATGTCCATGATTCATTTGGATCATTTATTGTGTGATTCAATTAGATTAAACACAATGGCTAAGAGAGATGTACACACAAAGACTTGAACCTTGTGTCCTTGGATTTAATGCTGAAACAAATTCAAGGATTTAAATAATGAATAATCATGTTTTTCTATTTAGGATTAGTTCAGTTGATGTGCCTTCAAATTTAGGTTTATGAAAGTGATTGACCTAAGGTTTTCTTCATTACCCTCTAGCAATAAAATTACAAAAGTGGTTTCCTTTGAAGAGTTAGTGTATATAACAAAGTATTTAGAATGGTCAGGACTAATCAATAGAGGCACATAAGTAATATCTAGTTTAATAGACTCAATATCCTAATGTGTTGAAGAATTCCATTTTAACTTGACATGCTCCTACATTAAATTATTTAAAGGTTTCATGACTTGGGAGAAATAAGTAATCAAGTATCTTAGGAAATTTATCTTTCCAAAGAAAGATTGCATCTCTTTCTTATTGATAGGTAAAGGAAACCCTTTGATAGTTTGTTCCCTTTTAGGTTTAACTTTGACATGATATTGAGACACAATATGACCCAAGAGCTTACAATCCATAACACCAAAAATGGTTTTCTTAAGATTCAAATATTTGGAAAACATGTGACACCTAAGAAGGACTTACCTAAGGTGGTTTAAGTGGCTTCCTTGATCTTTGGAAAATATTGTGTGGTCAATGAAATATATTGCAATGATTTTACCCATAAAATCCTTGAAAGTGATTTCCAAGGCATCCTATAAAGTACTTTTTGCATTAATCAAACTAAAAGGCATCTTGTGGTAAGTGTACATGGCCCAAAAAGTAATGAAGGTAGTTTTGTGACTATCGAATAGTTTGAGGGATATTTTATTGTACTATGAGAAGACATATAATAGGGACATCATTTGGGATCAAGGGACTTGTAGGTTTGGAAGTGTTATAACCATTGTTGGAAGTAAACACACATTCCAACATGGAAAATGCAAGGGGTATTTTATTGGTTTTGAATTGGATGATATCCCTAGTTTCATATTCCACTTCATGAGTGATATATAAGCCTTCAAATTCAGCTTTGTTTTGAAGGAATCTATATAATTTTTCATAAAAATCGAAGACTTTCCAAGCATCAACATTATCAAATAGCTTATGCATATGTAATATTTGTACTTTGATATAATATATGGACCTAACAAATTTTGGTGTAAAACATGGCCTAGCCAAGGCTAAACTATATGATAAATGGTTTGCAACCCTATGCATCGCTTAAATATTGGAAGATTATAATTTCTAAATAAGTTCCTCAACCTTTTGTTAGTATTTTTTGAGGTTGGGGTTATCAACAACATTCTCTACCCAATCTTGTTCACAACTAGTTTTGATCCTCATTAACTAACAAATGGTGAATTCCTAAGTCTAAATCCTTTTGGAGGCCTTGAAATAACACTCCATATTCATCCATGTTATTGATTTCAGGGAACTCCAACCAAAAGGAGAAGGAAATGGCCTTCCCCTTGGAATTATAAAGAAACATGCTACCACTAGAGCCTTTCTTGGACTAGGCACCATCAAATTCCATGCTCCATATGGTTTTCTTCTACTTGGGAAAAGGAACCTGAAGACCTTTATAGCCAAAGAAATTTAGATAACCAACCCCATGTCTTGGAAGGAAACATGTCTAGTGTTGTAAGAAGTAAGGAAAAACTACTTTTGGTACTTAGGATCTATATTAATGGTAACTTATACTACTTTATAATGGAAGGTAAAATTGATACCCTCCATAAAGTAACAACCTTATTTAACCTTGGTGGATTATTCTCTCCCTAAAAGAATACCATATGCCTTAGATATGTCCACTACAATTACATGGAACAACATGCTCACATTGTGATCTTGGTTAAATACAATGGAAAATTCATTGATGTATCCAATAGTTCCTATCATCCTTGAATCTAAAGCCAATAGTTCCTTGCAATGATTGATGCATTCAAGACCTACTCTCCTCATAACTAGAAGAGGCATGGAATTATGGCTTGTTTACATTTCTATAACATAGTTATGGTGATTCGAAATGGATCTAAACCAGTGAATGGGTGTAATACTCTTGTAATATTAAATTGACAATTCATAAAGGTCAATAAACTTTGTAAAGCAATACAAAATTGAAAAGTGTAATAGGACAAAGAAAATGAGAACATGAGAGGAAAACGTAGAATTAAATGTGATTAAATAATTGAATAAGAGAGAAGGTTGAGGTATGGGAAACAAAGGGTTAGGTCTATTGGAATTCCCCCTAACCCTTGTTGGATGTAGGCCTAACTAGGAAGAAAGGCTATTTTTGGAGGAAAAACATGCACAAGACAACTGGAAGGAAAATCAACATGTGTAAGATAAGGAGGCGAAGTGTGCATGCAAGGAAGACCTAGTGATGCTAGGGTTAGGGTTTTTGTAATGCATTGTAATGGTTGGTGAGATGAGGATATAAATAAGTAGTACTTAGGAAATGTAAGGGAGGATGGGACAGTGAGAAGGAAATAGAGAGGATATATAGAGGGAGGAGGAAGCCCTGACAATGAGGACAAGAATTGTAAGAACTGTATGAGTCATTAAGCTAGTGAGCTAGAGAAGGAGTGAGTGACTTGATCATGAGGGTTATATCGCGGGATGAGGAGCCTGGTGTGATATATTCATCCTCACAAAAATCGAGGAGCCTGAGGGAGAGACAAGGAACTAAGACTGTAACCACGTGCAATGTGATATCTTCTAAACTATAATAAAAGCTTGAGAGCCATATCTTTGTGGATGTAGCCTAGGGAGGGTGAACCACGGTAATATTGTGTTATGTGAATGAATGAATGCATATTAATGTCTGATTAGTTGATGAATGTGAGATGAATGAAGTAACTAAGTAGATCTGGTATTCCACATGCATGCATAGAATGAATTTTATCACTAGATGTTAGATTTACTAAATAATGTTTACGGTGCACAACCACAGATCTTTCCATGTATCAGGTTGCAAACACATGATTATTGTAGCCACCCATAGAGCTATCTCGGGTGATACTATGCAGTACACTCTGTGTACTGCGTTTCCTTCTGGTTTACCAGAGGGGTTGATATTTTTAAAGGGATTTTGTTGGGAAGGTTACTAGATCTAAACCAGGGTCAATATGTGATGATAAATTAGAATACTCCAAGAGGAATCCTCACGACCAATAGAAAAGTAGATAACAAAAACCAACAAATGGTTTTTTTTCCATATGATTGGAAGAAAACGAGATGGAGCATATGAGATATGTTGAAGAAGTGTCAAAAGAATGTGGGATCAGACGACCAAAAGGTAAAAGAATGAGAATCTAAAAAGGGATGTTAAGATTTTGGAATCCCATGAAGGCAAAGATAGAAATCTAGTTGAATACAAAGGAGCTAGAATTTGCACATAAAGATAACAAAAACCCAAACTTGAAACCACGCAAATATCTAGACAAGTACGTATTCACCGACTTGCATGAAGTTTTTTTCTGTGATTTCCCACACATGTTATAGGAGTGGATAAAAATATTGAAATATAACCATCCTATGAATTGTATCAGACAGCTAGAGTGGAATCCTGAAGAAATCGCGTAACTACAACGAGTTGATATTAAGTTTATGCACACAGTATATTTATGGCTAGACAACATTGTTGTTGGATTCGTCACAAAGTTTGCAGTAGATACAGTGAAGTCCTATAGCGCAGTTGAAAAAGAGTTCTTGAAGGGACCTCGAGGTAGGTACATCATATCATTATATACTTCCATTAAGATATTACTATATAACAAACGTATAATGAAAATGGAGTCAGACAACTAAATTTCCTTGCGTGCATGGGGGAAGGGGGGAAGCACTGATAGGAAAAGGAGATATGGAAGGAGAAGGGGATAAAGGAAAGAAGGAGGATGCCTTGGAACCCATTATGATGGATGAAGAACAGATCAAGCGGATCATGGAAACAAATGGAAAGATGTGCAGTGGAGTACCCTACCAATATAAGGTGAACACCAAGAAGAGGGTCGTAGCTGTGAGGGAAGGCTTGGAAAGTGATGAAGAGGAGGTAGATGATCTCCGAGCTGCAGAGCAGATTGAGGAAATCTTGCGCGCAACATATGAGAGGAAGACGAGAGGTCCAAGAGCGGAAATATAAGGAAACACTCCTATCCATATTAGTGTTAGTGTGGAACCCATAAACCCATGTGTGACTAATACACCAAGAATAAAACCACCATTTAGACAATTGAATTTCGGGAGAAGGAAGACAACATGAAGTACATCTACACAAGGAACAACAACTAGGAGATAAAGTTCAAGAAGAAGTAGTCAAGTATCTACACCGCGCGGAGGGAGCAATTTTACACTCAGAATGGCAGGACATGATCCCACCATTAGGTTACCATAATTCAAAGGAGAGGCGTCGGAGGACCTAAAGAAGCACCATTTTATCTATGAGAATATTTGGGAATCAAAATAGATCACGGTTGAGGAAACTAAACTCGCAAAGTTATCTATCATGCTAAGAGATCATCCACTGGATTGGTATATGAGTTTAGCTACAAACAGTCCACGAGGGACAACCAGAACGATTGAAGATATCAAAAAGTTATTGATAAATGAGTTCCAGATTCCGATTTCAGAGGATCAATACATGAATGAGATGATAGATATTAGACAGAAACCAGGAGAATATGTATGGGAGATTGACCAGAGATTCAAATGATTGAAGGGAAAGCTAAAATACGTCTTGACAGATATGCAACATAGACATTTGTTCATCAATTCACTACTACCACACTTGAAGTATCCATTGTGACAACAGAATTTTTAGAAACAGGTAGAGGCTTTATCAGAAACCCTATAAATGGAAGAGAACCAATATCATAAGACAGATCCAGCCATTGAGGAGCTGAAGGAGGATATTGAGAAATTAACATTCTAGCTAAACCAAAACAATAACAAGGACAAAAGAGAAGTCATTTGGTGTACCACATGTAGGACAAAAGGACACCATAAGAATGAATTTCCAAAATTCATGTAGTACATGGCAACATGAATGCCAAATCCATTACCAACAGGAGGACTATGGTGCGAGATATGTAAGAAATAGGGTCATGATCCATACCACTGCCCAATGATGCAGACGTACCAGACAGTACCAAAAATATCGTATTGCAACTTTTGCAAGTCAATAGCCCATGATGACAAAGATTGCAGAACCATGGACTTGATGAGGGAAAGAACATCAGATGCATACAGTGTGCAAGAAGAAATGATGATCGGGCAAGATGCACCTCAGTTTAACCAAGTACCAACCCCGTACAACACTGCGTAGCAACATTATAACATTGCGCAACAACCATACAACATTGTGCAGCTGCAGTATAATACCGTGCAGACACACTATAATACCACACAGTATAGCCAGACACCTCATTATAACGCGTCACGAGGGGATCAAGCTGGCTATAGATAAGGAGGTAGATCAAGAGGAGGATTTGGAAGAGGTAGAGGACCAATGGTATGTCACAACTTTCAACAAACATGACACTATGCAAGAGAATGTTCACTTCCACTAGTGACTTGTATGTATTGTTGCGCATCAGATCATGACACAAAAGGATGCCCGACAATATTAGAGAAGATCCATAAAAACAGGAATCAGAACAATCAAAATGTTCAGTGGATTTTAGCAGAAGCAAGGGATGAAGGGAGAAACATCAACATAGTTACATGGGGAGGAGCTAAAATAGGAAACAACACACTAAGACAAGATCCAGTACAACACCAATGAGTGAAGAAGAATGTCAAACCAAAGAAGCAATTTGATGTGTAGAATGAGAAGGAGATAGTTAAGCAAGTCGGACAAGAATTCATGAAGCCAGACATTACATCGATATCAAATTCTCAGCATAATAAGGAAGTATCAGAGTACGAGATGCCTCCATCACTGGATCACACCGAAAAACCACAGCCACTGGGACAAGTAAGTACCATTAAGGGTTTTTTGCAATTCTATGTTAGACTACTAAATGATCCATCCTATGTTAAAGTATTACAAAATATTCTAGAAAATTGTAGCGTAGAAGTATTAGGAAAGTTAGAACAAAATAAAATCAATCACCTACATACAAGGAGGAGAACAAGTAGAGAATTCAGGTTGAACGCCAACATTGGAGATTTCAACATGGGAGATATTATACTAGATTTAGGATCCGAAGTTAATGTATTACTCAAGAAGACATGGAAATGTATGGGAGAACCCACATTAGGATATTCACCTATTTAGCTGAAACTCTCAAATCAACATAGAGTTCTACCAATTGGAATACTAAAAGAAGTAATAGTAGACCTAGATGGAGTGTGGACTAAATCCGACTTTGAAGTAATCGAGATAGTGGATGGAAAAACACCTTATCCGACATTTTTGGGTTTGGATTGGGAATTTTATAACCAGGACATAATCATCCTAAAGATGCGGAAGATGACCTTCAAGTCAGAAGAATATAGAGTCATTGCACCATTGGATCGATCTGGAGGGAAAACTTTTGTGGAGCCTACTTGCTTGGACCTGGAGGAAATTAATAAGTTGTACATAACAACTGCACGAGATGAATATTACGTGAACCTGATTGCAGATGGGGTACTCAGTTGGAAAAGCATCACCTCATGTGCATCAGACTCAGATACAAGCTTAGAAAATTGGCAGCAGAGGTTACACGAAGTCTCCACAAGAAGATGCGCAATAATTGATCGTACGGTAAGACGGGTAGGTATGAAGATAAGGGAACCTCCCAACTTCCATGGGGTGAATGAATTAGAAGAATTTCTAACATGGTATGAAGATGAAGTATTACAAAATTAGAGGCTCTTAGCCCTAGATATAGCACTCAAGGAAACACCTACAATATGGTGGGGTGTTCACAAAGAAACAGTCAAAGAATGGTACCAATGTAAGCGGTTACTCCGCATTAGGTTTGGTGTGGAACAAGGAAGCAACCAGCTAGAGAAATATGATGGATAGGGAGAACCAGCAGAACACTTGGAGAACTGTAGAACGCTATGGAGGATGACACCATTGGAGGAATGGCCTCATCATTTTGTTCACACATTAGAAGGTATCCTAGCATACTAGTATGCATACCAAGAACTACGTAGAGGAACTACAACCTAGACGACATTACAACATAATTTTACAGTCACTTTCTCATTGGATAATGAGAACCCCAACATAGACACTTCACTTAAACAAATCAGAGGGGTAATATTCATTAAGGAACCAGAAGTTGAACTCATGACAGAGGAACAACAACAAAATAGATAGACAATGAAATAACTACTGTCATGATACCACATGCGAGAAGAAGCACCAAATGAAGATGACCCACGCGATATTCATAATGAGGAAGTTGAAGGTGAGAGAGAAGTGCAAGGTTGATCTTTGGAATCGGAAGTAATTTTTTCATTGATCAAGGTGAAGAAAGTCAACATCAAGACAGTTGAGAATCCCAAAATGGCCAACATTGGAGACTATTTGGATGAGAAAACAGTGGAAAGTATAACAGAGTTACTGCGCGAGTACATCGACCTGTTCCCAACAACATTCACATAAATGAAAGGCATGGAAGGAGAGATAGGAAAAATGAATATACCACTCAGAGATGAGGCAAGATAGATCAGACATTGACCATAGATGCTAAACCCTATATATAAGAAAAAATTCAAGGCGAGATCGATAAGATGTTGGAGGATGGAATCATAGAACCTGTAGAAGAGACTGAATGGGTAAGCTCGATGGTAGTTTAGGAGAAGAAACAAGGGGGGATAATAATATGTGTTGACTTAAGGAAGTTGAATGATGCATTCCTACATGACCCGTTCCCTAATCCCTTCACAGATAAAGTGTTGGATAATGTAGGAGGATAGGAAGCTTATTCATTCACCAACAGATTCTCAAGATACCATCAGATCAAGATAGCACTAGAAGATAGATACAATACCACTTTTTCCACAGAATGGGAATCCTACTAGTATATAGTCATTCCATTTGGATTGAAGAATGCACCAACAATATTTTCCAGAGTAGTCATAGCTGCATTTAAAGAGTTTATCCACTAGTTTCTAGAGGTATATCTGGATGATTGGACAGTCTATAGTCTGTTGAACGAAAATGTAGAGGTCTTGCAAATTATGTTATAAAGATGAAGGTAGTGTCATATATTGTTAAATATCAAGAAGTGCATCCCCAGAACACCCTTTTGGATACTATTGGGCCACATAGTATGAAAACAAGGCTTGCTAGTACATCCTGTCAAGATTGTAGTAATTGTTAACCTGCCACCACCAAAAACAATCCGCCAAATGAGAGCAACATCGGGACACACATGATACTATAAGAAATTTATAAAGGGGTATGCACAGATCACTGGGCCAATGGAGAAATTTATAAGGAAAGACACAAAGTTCCAATGGAATGAGGATTGTCAGCACGGATTGGACACCCTGAAAGAGAATATGGTAACCGCACCAATACTAGTATTCCTGGATTGGGATAAGACATTCCATGTACATGTAGATGCATCAGCCATAGAACTTGGATCTATTCTAGCGCAACCAGGAGCAGGAGAATTGGACCATCCTATAGCATTTGCTAACAGAAAATTGTCGGAATCATAGTAGAACTACAATACCACAAAGAGAGAAGGCTTAGCTATGGTCTATGTGCTTCAGAAATTCGGGAATTTTTTATAGGGGAAACATTTCAATATGTTCACAAACCATTCAACACTCAAATACCTCATCAACAATCCAGTGTTGGGGGTGAGAATTTGACTTTGAAGTGATAGTCAACCCAGGAAACTTGAATGCAAGACCTGATCACCTGTTGAGGATAAAAAATGGGGAGGAACCTATGAGTCTAGAGGATAAATTTCCTGACGCACAGCTATTTTCAGTCCAGATAGCTTATGAATACTTTGTAGACATCATCCAATACTTGAGTACAGAGGTTGTGCCATAGGAATTCAACACTGCACAGAAGAAAAACATGGTATTCAAGGCTCTAGACTATCAATTAATCGTACGAAACTTATATAAAATGGGTGCAGATATCATCTTGAGAAGATGTGTGCTAGAACACGAAATACGAAGGATCTTAGCAAAATCCCATGAGGGAATAGCAGGAGGACATTATGTAGGAAAATTCATCGCACAGAAGGTATTGCGTGAAAGACTATGGTGGTAGAACATTCACAGAGACTCAAAGAAATACTGCCAGAAATGTGATGTATGTTAGAGGGTTGGTAAACCAAATAGAAGGGACGAGATACCCCTCAGACCACAATTAAAATTTGTAGGTATTCGAAAAATGGGAAATAGATTTTGTGGGAACAATTAACCAGCCAACAAAAAGGTCGGGAGCGAGGTACATTATCACTGTGAAAGAATACCTGAAAATATGGGCTGAAGCAACACCAGTAAAGGGTTGCACCACAGAGACAAAAATACACATCCTATTTGAGAAATTGATCACTAGATTTGGTTGCCCAAGGATTTTGATGAGTGACCAATGCACTCATTTCATTAACAACGCTATTAAGGATATGACTAAGGAGTTTGAAGTTCATCATAAAAAGAGTACACCATATCATCCTCAAGAAAATAGAACAGTGGAAGACTTTAACAAAATCCATAAAAATGCACTGACAAATATCTGCAACGTTAATAGGGATGATTGGGATTTGAAGATACCAACAATATTATGGGCGTACAGGACCACATGCAAAAATTTGATAGGACACACACCATTCAGATTGGTGTATGGACAAGAAGCAGTGGTGCCATTAGAATTGTTGGTACCTAGTCTATGTGTAGAAACAATTACAAACATGACATAATGAGGTGCAATAAAAGAAAGGCTCAATCAGCTAATGATCATGGAGGAAGATAGGATTCTAGTAGTGATCCAGGAGGCTCCCCAAGCTCAGAAAATACTCAAAAATAAAAGTTCTTAGAATTGAATGAAACCGATGCCATTGCATCCATCTCATTGCATGGATTCTGGAAGTATATTTACTTTCTCAAACGGGTTTTGTATGCGGGAGTTATCGCACTTTGGTCATTTTCTCAAACAGGAAAAAAGTCAAAGATCAACTGTCAAAAAGTCAATGCATACATCAACATGACAGCATGCTGACATCATCACTACTTATGTGACATCTTCTAAGGGTCACACATGGCAGGCTAACTGGATGTACGGTAGTTGATGTGGACCAACCCGGAGGTGACACGTGTCACCACTGAAAGGGTGACACGTGACACACTCGTATAGGTGGCAGGCACAGTCAGCATGATGATGTGCCAGAGGCAAGTGGCAACAAGTGGCAAATGGTGAATGGGTAGGTATGCTGACAGGGAAGACAAGTGGCAGCAAAGTGGCCCAATTTTTGGTTGACACATGGCATGTATTGGTCAAATGGGGTGGTACCACGCGGTACCCCGTTGTTGGTGTCTAGGTTAAAAGTTTAATGGAGTTGGTGGGTTTCAAACCCCAAACCTCTCCACCAGTCTAAAATCCTTCACAAAGGTTGGATTACCAATGCACCATAAGTATTACTTATTATAACATTGTCATATTATTGTTAATAAAGAGTAATATTGTAGTGTATGGGCGGAAGGGGGTTGGGGCTAAGCCTCGGCCCACGGTTTTATGGTGCCATTTGTGACCCTGTTTGGGAGCGTGTGCCCATCATTTGGGGTATTAACCTTATCCTAAAGTTAAAAGTGGGTTTTTAACCCTGTTTATGTAATTTTAATTGGTTCTAACTGATATTTAGCCCAGAAAATGGATTTTTTGAGGATTTTGGGCCATTTGAAGGTGGATTTGATCCCAAAAAGATGCCTGATCTTGAGGGAAGTTGGTATTCCTCATCTAAGCCTCAAAATATATATAAACCAGAATTTTTGAAGCTTGTAGGAGACTTTTTGATGCAGGGTTTTGAAGGGGCAGTTTGTAAATTTTGGCCATCTCATGTTTTGAGGGGCATTTTTGCCATGTTTTTGAGAGGAATTTGATGGAGCATGCTTGAATCTGAGAAAGGAGGTCTTTCATAGCAGATATGAAGTATGTTATGTAACATAAAAGAGAAATTGTAAGAGAACTTTTATCATTTTAAAGAGCAATAAAGAGGTCCTTCACTTGGAAGCACGCTCGGAGACGTAGCCAATGATTGGTGAACTCCGTTATCAACCTTTTGTCTCTATTTCTCTTTCTGTTTTTCTGTTCTATTCTCTTCATTTGTAGCATGCATATTAAATTTTTATCTCTTTATTCATTAATCAACATGAATTAAAAGTCACATTTGATATTCCACAACCAGATAATAAGATTTATGTATTTCACATTCTTAACGATCTGATGCCTAAAATACATTAAGCTAACTTGTGATTTATCAGTAATACCTTCATTTTTGGATCAAGTTTATGGTATTAGAGAATTTGGTTTTGAAGTTTTGACAGGAATTGCAAGCATTGGATTCTCATGAGAGAAAAACTCAAGCGAGGAGAAGGCCAACTTGAGGCTCTTGACATAGAGATTCAAAGGAGACCGCATAAGCAAGAGATGTCTTCACCAAGAAAATTGGGTCCCTACAAATCTGAAGATGATTTCTTCGAGACCTTTAAATTGATGCAAGGAATGTTAGAGGAACTTTACCATGAAAGAGTTCAACGAAGGAATCCAAAATTTGAAGAAGGTGAATCTTCAATAAGAGCAGGAGGAGGAGTTGGAGGTGGTGGACCTTCGGAACCTTCTTCTCCTTCATCCTCATCATCTAATAATGAAGCAAGTGTACATTCCTTCAAGGATAAGAAAAAAACTCATTATTTTTCTGATATGCTATTATTAAAGTTATATGTAAAGTTTCAATTACCCACTTATGATGGTGAATTAGATGTAGAAAAGCTAGATAATTGGGTGAGACAATTAGAAGTCTATTACAGGATACAAAATATTGTTGATGACGAAACTAAGATCCAACTAGCAAGTCTCAAAATTGTTGGGTATGTGTTATATTCTTTGCATGTGTGTGTGTGTGGGTGCGTCAGATACGACAACTGTGTCTGACGATCCCTTCACCTAGATTTTTTTTTTGGGGCG
>ML813797.1:7902-18946 GCA_009831015.1 Picea engelmannii | reverse complement strand
AGGATATGCCCCCTTTACCCCTTATTATAACCAATTATTTCATCCTTCACTAGTTTCTCTTCTGGTGACTTCAGACCCCACTGTTGAGTACTATTGGAAGGTCCAATGCTATTTGAGAGGAAGGACGTTATGTATTCTAGGACACGAGCATTTGCTTTCCTTTGATTCCCCCATGCAAACAAAACCCACTTACCCACATATATGTTTCTTTCTCATTTTTTGTATGACGCACATCTGATTACAGTTTGATTTGGATATATATATTGTGTAAACAGTCAATGCAAAGGCTCTTGTTTCTATATTACTCTCACCACTCTTTGCACACATACACATGGCTAGTCTGATATCATAGGGAAACCACAGAACCCCCGTCATTCATGGAGTTTTCTCAACCTCCATCCTATCGTAGGGAGAGTATTTGATCGTGCCCGCTCATCGGCACCTCCTTCACACACTCCTGTGAATGCTACTATCTTAGGATCATCTTTGCTTGGTTCTACATTACTTGGGTCAACTTCCCAAGGTCATCCGTTCACTCGCTCTCCTTTACACAGAAGCGGGGGACCCACTTCCTCTCAAGGAGGGAGCACCAACCCACCTAGCCCCCCTCATGGGTCAGGTTCACAACACACTATGGTCGGATCTAATCCTCCCCCCCCCCACTGCAGATGCCATATTTGGCCTCTCTCAACATACCGGATCTCACTAAACTCACCAATGATCCTATATTGCATGATCCCACATGGCCTGCAATGCCAACCAAACTACCTTCAGACATACCAAAGTTTGAAACAAAGGCAGGGGATGACCCTGCCAACCATGTCATTACCTTTCACCTATGGTGCTCCTCCAACAGCATTATGGATGATTCCATCAGACTGTGATTATTTCAACGCACACTCACTGGCCCATCAGCTAAATGGTATGTCGAAGAAAAATCGGGGTCTCACGCAACCTTTGAGTCATTGGCCAAAGCATTCTTTACATTTTTCCAATTACCCATCCGCCATGACAATGGTCTCAAACTACTATCTAACTTCAAACAAACATTAGCTACACACATCGCTGACCACATTCACGAGTGGCATAGGCGACGTAGTTTGTGCAAAGCAGAAACCACCAAGCAACAGTGTCCCGACTGGTTTCTTAGATCACTTGTCTCTCTCCTCGGTAAAGATGTAGCTTCCACCTTCCCTCAATCTGAAGAGGAAGCCATCAGTAAGGCCCAACAGTATGACCTCATCTATGCATAGTCAGGGTACTTATACACTGTACTTCCTGATCTTCCAAAACCTATGTCATTTAGCCAAGACAAACCTGGGATGTCTCACTCAATAGATGGACTAATAGGTGCCACCACACACCATGGTCCACAACCCCAACCACCACCGATGTATGGAACACCTCAATACCCACCGGCATACGGGGGCACTCCTTATTACCCCCCACCCCCTTATCAACAGCCATACCCTGTTGTTATACCTCCACCCATCAGTGGACCACCACCGACACCTCCCATACATCCACCTATTCCCACAAATAGTGGTACTCCCTCAACATCATATTATAGTACCAATGAAAGAAATATGCCTTCCTATGTACCTTATGGATCAGTACCACCACAAAATCCATACTTCCCATTTCCTAGTCCTCCACAACCCATAGCTCCCCCACATCCTCATGTGGGGGTAAATTTTGTTCAACCCTCTGCTGCTCAACAATACCAAAGTTTTGAACAGTTGAATACAGCCAACCCAACTCATCCACTGAACAATGCCAAGAAGAAAGGATGGAACAGGAATAACAACAACCCAGGTCAAGGCGAGAATCAACCCCCACAGCACCAACCAACTAGGGGCAACCAGAACCAAGGGAACCAAAACCCCCAAGGGGGTAGTAATAATAATAAATGCCAAGGGTGAAATAATGTTAAAACTATCTTCCCTTGTGCCCTTTGTGGTGAATTCATCCATTACACTCATCATTGCCTCTAGATCGCTGATTTCAAATGGTTGAAAGACTCTGGTAGTCTTCCCCATTCTCCTACACAACCTGCCCCTCAGCAGGCACCACAAAAATACGTGCAAAAACCCTCTCCCGTCGTGCTGCAAAATCCTATTCCACATCAAGGTGTGATAAACACCCAACAGGATGCACAACACCCCCCACCTTAGGTGGGACAATACCTCAACCCAAACAACCCAACAAAGCGTACAATTCTCCTCACCAGTGAGGAAGAAATCTTTCTGCAAATGCGTAGTCGTCGGTATCATGCACCCACTGAATCTCCTTACATCCCTCCAAAAACAAACACTCTACCATCGGGACCCCCATTGGTGATCCCTTTCCCTTCCGCCGAAACACCTCTTTGCATCCCTCACATCCCATTGCGCAGGAATGTCCACAACCCACAGGCTAGGGCAGCTCATAACTATAGTTTTGTAGATGACTTAGCACAATCCATGGCTGCCATCTCAGTCTTGGAAGTCCTCCAGACTTGTCCTACTCAGTGGAAATCACTACTTTCTTCCTTAGGGGCATTCGACCCTGCAGATACCCGACTCATCACCTTTGATATTGATAGCAGAGAACCTCGTCTTCCTACCTTGATCGCTTCTCAAATACTAGTGAAAATACGGAACATCACAGTTCATCGGTGTATCATCGATGAAGGTGCATCTACATGCATCATGTCCAAAACAGTATGGTAGAAACTTGGTTCCCTGGAACTCATACCCTCTGTCATCACATTATGAGCTTATGATGGATGACCATCCTCTCCTAAAGGGCTCTTCCAAAATGTCCTCGTTGAACTCGGGGGCAATACTATTCTCATCGATATCAAAGTTATCAACGCCCCACTCGATTATAATATCTTGTTCGGTCATAGCTACATGTACGCTATGAAGGCAATGGCATCTTTCATCTTTCGGACAATGATGTTCCCCCACAATGGGAAGATCGTGACCATCGACCAAGTCTCACATTATGAGCCTAACCCATCTGCCAACCTCGATAACATTCTTCCTCTAATCCACACAAACCAAGACGCATATCCACTCATCGAGATGGGTCCTGGGATTTTTAAAGATCCATCCTTATTAGGGACATACCATGGAGCACCACCACTCCTTCATCCAGCTAATCAAGTATGTGTCATCTCATCTAATGGAACTCACACAGAGGATACCCTTCCTCCTACAAAGGCTTCTGTCATATCTAACGTCCCAGTTGTCACAGAAACCCCTCCTCAAAACCTTCCTGGACACTCTTCGACCCCACCAATCCATGATTCCACCTCTCCCCATGGCCATTGTCCAATTTGGGAGACATTTCCCCAACCCCTCACTCAAATTCCCTTCTTTTACCCTCCACCCGGTATAGAATCTTTTCAGGTAGACGCAACACTCACACTACCTAATATGGTGTTAGCAATCCCAGTGTGGTATTTACACCCACCTGAGATGGTCCCTCGACCATCCCTTCCCCCACAGGAAGGAATCCCCATGACGATTCCCATCCTTACCCCCACCACTCCCCCACTCACTAATCCCCCTGTTACAGCTGGGGGCAGGAGAAAGAAGAAGGATCCCACAGCTCCACTTCCTCCATGCATCCCACCACCTTGCGCACTATGTGAGAAAGAGGGCCACCAAAACAACAACTTTCCATCACTACTTTAATTACGACATTTGATCCCCCTCAATCAAACTCCCACAACACCCACCACTACTGCTAGTCCCACCACTACCACCCACCCTTCTAGTAGTAAAGGGTTGAGGACCAAGTACGCTTGTGCTATCTATTCAGAGTATCGCCATTACACTCATCATTGCCCAGCACTACCACGCTTTCGACAGACATTAGCCGCAGTGCGCCAGAACTTCCAGAACAACCCCAACCCTACTACGTCCTCCTCAACAAATATCACTGACATTCGTTATGTCACCACTTCAGTCAATGAACGTATGAGATTCCCTTGCTCTCTCTGTGATTCATTAGCTCATTTTACATACCAGTGTCCTATGATCCTTGAATACAGGCAACATCAATTGGCCCTGCTTCACCGACCCGCAGAGGCGATAATGGACATTACCTCGTCACTAGAGGATCTTCATGTCATTTCTCCCAAGCCCAAGGCACTCCCAACACCTTCATGGTTCTTAGATGATGTATCTGAGGATTTACCCCCTAACCCTCCCAACTCTCCTACTCATTTCCCTACGGACACTCTCCACCCAACCACCACAGATACCCCTCAGTACTTCAATATATGGTTTATGTCGAGTGAACCCTCACCATCTCCCAGCATTGTTCCCCCTACTTCTTCATCAGGGGGAAACCACACTGTCACCGAGATCACTCCTCACGATCCCTTGTATTCCTGGCATTTCCAATGTGACGAGGAAATACTGGAAGAGCTAAACCACCCAGACTCTCCCTGGGATGCGCTACATCACCGCACACTCTTCTCTCCACAGGAAGCCCTAATGCCTCCTAACCAAAACCCCATTTACACAATCGAAACCAAAGATTTTATCCCATTAGGGCCTATCGATTGGTTCAAAAATCCCATTCTTGCCCCTGATGCTTTTGAATAAGGTAATATGGCCAACATTTCCCCCACTATCAAAATCGACATTTCCATTAAAAATGGCTTCGTCGAAGAAATCATCATTGGAGCTACTTGCACTCCTCAGGAAATCGACGCATATAAAGCCCTCTTCCAGGAATATAGGGATAATTTTGCCTGGTCATACACGAAAATGCCTGGACTCAATCCCTCTATTGTCGAACATTGCATTGACACCTGGCCCGCCATCACACTAGTTCGCCAAAAACAGTGACCGCTACACCCATCCAAAGCCACAGCTATTAAAGCCAAAATTGACAAATTATGTGCTCCCAGGTTTATTTACCCCATCGCTTATACCTCATGGGTTTCCAACCCTGTACCCATCGACAAAAAACAGGGCACTATCCGCGTTTGCACAGACTTTCACGATCTCAATAACGCATATCCCAAAGACAACTTTCCAACACCTTTCATCGATCAAATTATTAACGACTGCGTTGGCCATGAGGCTCTCTCCTTTATGGATGGATTCTCTAGCTATAACCAAATTCAAATCCACCTAGACGATCAGTATAAAACTGCATTCACTACCCCATGGGGTACTTTTGCATATTGTGTCATGCCTTTCAACTTAAAAAATGCCGGTGCAACCTTCCAGTGGGCGATGACATACATATTTCACAATCTGGCTAATATCATCTTCTCCTACTTGGACGACCTCACAACTCGATCCAAGAAATGCACCCAGCATCTTGATGATTTACGAATCATCTTTCAACGATGTCGTCAGTACAACATTCGCTTGAATCCTCTCAAGTGTGTGTTCTGTGTCACCGCAGGGCACCTCCTCGGTTTTATTGTTTCCCAAAGCGATATTACCGTCGACCCCCTCAAAGTCCAAGCTATCACCGAAATTCCACCTCTCCATAATTTATGGCAACTTCAGAGTCTACAGGGAAAAGCTAACTTTCTTAGACGCTTTGTCCCAGATTACTCCATACGCGCACACGGTTTCCTCTGCTTACTACGTCACGACATCCCTTTTCACTGGGACGACCATGCCCAACATTCATTTGACGATCTTAAAGAAGAACTTTCAAACGCACCTTTAATTAGTGCACCTGAATATAATTGTGACTACATCCTCTACGTATCAGCATCAGCTGTATCAGTAGTCGGTGTCCTCGTCCAGCTCGGAGATGACAATCGTGAAAATGTCATTTATTACGTTAGTAAGAACCTCTCAGGACCACCCTTGAAGTATAAACATGAAGAGAAACTTTCTCTTGCAGTTGTCCTCGCAGTCCAGAAACTGTGCCATTACATTCTACTTCACACCACAAAGGTCATTACAGATTCCAACCCTATGCAGTACTTGCTTAGCCGCTGGCAAGTTAATGGAAAATTCGCTCGATGGGTCATTATCCTTCAGGAGTATGACCTTGAGTTCTCAACACCTAAGAGTAAGAAGGCCCTCGTTCTTGCCAAAATTGTCACGACCCTCCCCTCTGACACCACCAGCGCCCCCGTCAACACCGACTTTCCAGACGAACATCTCTTTTACATTAATTCGGATGATCCTTGGTACGGTGACCTCCTTGTCTACCTCCGAACTCAAAAGTTTGGTAACCACATTTCACGAGATGATCCTCGACGTATTCACCATCAGGCCCTCCACTACGTTCTCATCGGAGACATCCTATACCGACGGGACGTCAACACCATTCTTCGTCGATGCCTGACTATTGATGAGGCCGACAGCATCTTAAACGACTGCCACAGCGACGCATGTGGGGGCCATCTTTTGAGTATATCCACTGCTCAAAAGATTATTCGGGCCGGTTACTTTTGGCCTACCTTGTTTCATGATTGCATTCATGCCGTGAAATGATGTGAGCAATGCCAGCTCTACGCCAACAAAGCCCGAGCTCCCCCCACTCTTCTTCACCCTGCCATAACTTCCATCCCTTTTTGTAAATGGGGCATCGACTTTATGAATTGTAATCCCCCCTCCAGCAATGGCCACAAATACATTGTTGTTGTCGTTGATTACTTCACCAAATGGGTTGAAGCTATGCCCACTTTCAACAACACCGCTGACACTGCAATGCGTTTTTTCTTTAACCACGTCATATCCCACTTTGGAGTACCCCTCCAACTCGCTTCGAATCATGGAAAACACTTCAAGAATGAGATCTTCATCAAACTCTCATCTCGGTTAGGCTTCTCTCACGAGTTTGTTTCACCATATTACCCTCAGTCTAATGGACAGGTCGAGGCAGTTAACAAGGTCCTCAAAACCATGTTACAGTGCATGGTTAATAAACATAAAACCAATTGGAATCATATGTTATTTTCTGTGCTATGGGCTTATTGAACGGTTATGAAGACCGCTACCGGTTTCACACCGTTCCATTTAGTCCATGGGGTCGAGGCAACTCTTACCATCGAGTGCGAAATTCCCACCTTATGGACCACAATTGAGCTATTACTTGACACTGCTCCAATGGAGCAACGCTTGCTGAACTTGGAGTCTCTGGATGAAGATCGTCGATCTTCCTTACAGAACAACGAGGCAACTAAAAAACGATCCAAGGCTACCTTTGATCGCCATGTCAACCTTCGATCATTCTACGAAGGCGACCTCATCCTGGCTTATGATATCGCTCATGATACCTTTGGCCACGGAAAATTTGAATCACTTTAGAATGGCCCTTACATTATCCAACATTGCCTCACCAAAGGCGCATACATCTTGGCCTCCTCCGAAGGCCTCTCTCTCAAGGAACCCATCAATGGGTTGTATCTCAAGAAATTTTATGCTTAAAAGTAGTCATTCTACTTTAGGTTATTTCTTTTTCTAGCGTTTTTAATCTTTTTTTCCTCCCCTCTCGTCTAAACTGTCCTTTGTTCTATTAACATATGCTTCCTTCACTAGCCTACCACATCAGTTACGCCGACGACGCCAGCTGTTGACACAAAATCTCGCTTCGACTGCTTGGGCTCTCTACACCCCCTCACATGAAATGCTCCATTCAAGCGGCATATGTTTGGGGTCAGCAACCAACAACCAAGACGAATACACTGTTGTCATTGGCCTCCTGGCTGACGCCCAACATCATCATATTCGTCACCTTAGCATCTTCCTCGAATCTCAACTAGTCGTTATCCAACTCAACAATGTGTACCGCATCTGTGATCCTTGTCTCTTTCGCAAATACCTGCAGGTTAGGCTTTTATCTCGACATTTTGATTCCATTACATTTACTCATATTCCAAGACAATTGAATCAAATCACAGATAACCTAGCTAATATTGTGTTAGACTTGCATATATCACATCAATCTACCTCTACACATACATAAACATATCACAAATACTGTCACAGAATATATATAGAATAGACATCATCAAACAATTAACCAAAAACATGTAAACACCACATAGATCTCCAAAAGTATACTCATGTATATATATATATAGGTTTACAGTGTCATCTGAATGTTTACATACAAAAAATACACGTATCCGCAGGCCAATACCACACCTCGATACAAAATGGGCTCACCAGTGTATATACACAAAAATACATATGTACATCGAAGAACCACTCACAGTGCCTCTAAAGCACCACCACCTACCCCTCCCTCAAGTGGTGGCAGCCCACCAACACCTGCCCTAGGAGGTGGTGGCCCACCCCCTACAGGCCCCTCCTGCCCTGGTGGCAGTCGTCCACTCATCATCACCGCAACCACTGCTGCTCGTCCCACGATGGCCCGCAATGGCGGCGGAAGCCCCACACACTGCTCCAGGAACGTCTCATCCTGGATATGAGACCATAGGCCCTCAGGCACGTCCTGTAATATTGTCTCCAACCGACGGCGTATATCCTCAAAGTCCACTCCAGCAGCCACCGGAGGAGTGTGTGATGGTCCAGCACCAGGGTCATCAAATCGGTGCCTCCTCGCTACCCTCTCTATATCAGTTGGTCACCCCGCGGTGTCCTCACGCCGATGTCTCTCCCCTCATGTCAGTCTCTCTGGCTCTCGACGAGCCGGCACTCTCTGCATCTCCACCTCGCGCCCACGAGGTGCCACATATGGACATGCAAACAAACAACAGATAGTATCAACATCTATATCATATACATATGGATTGTTATCTCAAACAACAAAATAAACCAAAACATACACACCAACACTAAACATACCTCGATGGTCAAAAACCTCCCCTGGAGGTAGCACCATGTCCGGGTCATCCTGGAAGTCCACCCCAGCATAGGGGTACCGAAGTATCACCTGCGGCATCTGTCGCCATACCTGTGCCACCTCCGCAGAAAATAATTGGCCACCTTCGCCACCACCATGACAAAGAAAAACAGTCGACCACTGCCTCAACCGTGGCTCTCGCACCACCAACATCCCCAGTAGAATCCTCGAGTGCAACATCGACACCCTCTCTAGAAACCAGGCCACTAAGATGGACCCGAAAGCAAACTCCCCTGCATTAGTAGACCAACAGTGGTCCAACTGCGCCACCATCCTCGCATGCAGCGTCAGCCCCCAAGAAAAACGCTCACTTGCCAACACTCTCTCCAGCACCAGAAGCTGGCCACCACTAATCCGCTGGGTCGCCAGTGACCCATATACCCGCACAATCATCATTGTTATACAGCGATGCGTCAGGGAATCTATCACCGATATACTAACCACCGTCCTGGACATAAAGTTCTGACCTGAACAATATCTCCAGCCAATATCGACGAGCAAAGTACCCCTAGGCAGCACCAGCTCTATCGGTAGGGGGGTTCCCCGAAAGGGTATCCCAGTTAAGAAATATATATCCTCCACCACAGTGAAGGGGATCTGCTCTCCTCGCACAAGGAATTCGTGTAGCTCCAGACTCCACATCTGGATCAGGAACTATAACAGATACTCATGTGGCCATATCAATGGGCACTCAAAGAACTTTAGCAACCCATAGGTTGCCAAAGTCACACGCACACCAGGCTCCTCAATGGCCATGGCGTCTCGCAACTGAGCCCAGTCTCGCTCTCGCCACCCCACTGGAATCGTCACCACCGTCGACCTACAGACAAAACAGAGCCCTATATCAATTCAAGCAACCATCCACAACATAAAAAAGACTCATTTTTATACACCCCAACCTTGCCTCCTAGGCGCGGTTTTGTTACCCACAGGTGCGCACACATGCGTGCCTATTCACTACACAGATGCACATGCATGCATGCCTATTCACTAAATAGGTGCACATCAGTGTGCACCTGTTTGTTTCATAGGCGCACCCCTATGCGTGCCTATTCACCATACAGGTGCACAGAGGTGCGTGCCTGTTCAACCCACAGACGCGCACTGGTGCACACCTATTCAACTCACAGGTGCGCCCTTCGAGCATGCCTTAAACTCTCTCTACTGTGCCCCCATGTACGTATATCTAGTGTACAAGTTCGCACGTATGCGTGCCTATCACCGGATCGCCCGCACATGTAGGGCCCATATCCCCTAAATGTCTCTGTACGGCCCCCCATACAGCCCCTGCCCAAAAAATGAAATCCTATTTCTATGCAGGATGATCAGACTACTAACCTGACACTTGCTAATCACCACTCGGATGCATCGGCCTCCTCGAATCTCCAAATCTCCTCTGAAAACTGCTCGTCTAGTCACTATTGCAGCAAGTATAAATGAGGTGGCAATGTGGGCCCTACAGCTATATATAGGCCTTTCGCCAAACTTCCACTCACCATTTCGAGAGCCCACGGTGTCCATTTTTCAATCCGTCTTCAGCCACGTGATCAGCATCCCATCACCTACATCATAGTTGTCCCTGGGTCGCTTTTCATCCTGCACCCTTGGGGTGCCTTTTTTTCATACCATGGTCAAGTACGTATGCGCATAGTCACACTTATCAAATACATGCTCATATCTTTGATTCTCTTTAGATATTGTTCACTTTGGGTATTTGGTTTTCATATGTACAGGTACTTGATCATCATCCATAGACACAACCCCTTTAGGTATATACTCAGCACTGGCATGTAGTCTTTCCCGCTGTATCACATTTACATTTCCAGTCACACCCTCTGATATTGGCCTCTAGGATCCCCATTCCCGGCTCTGTAGTACCCACGCCTCCATTTGCACCTTCGGTACTGTTACCCGATAGAATTATTACCTGCATGAGTTGTCCCATTCATAGCACCTTTTGCCACTTTTTGACACTCATGCTATTTTTCCTTACCCTTTAGGGATGGGAGTCCTGATAATCTTTCATCATGTCGCGAATCAGCCACATACTCCTTCTCCTCATTTTTCTAGCTTTCCCACATGGACTCCCCAATTATCTCTTTACGGTTCTATTTTTTTACCTGCACCTCTACAGTATCATGAACCCTCCATTTCATCCACAATCAGTTTTCCCATCTGCGAACCTACCTTCATTTCACCT
>ML813796.1:105736-119154 GCA_009831015.1 Picea engelmannii | reverse complement strand
AGGCAGTGTTCTAAATGATGGAACCTAATTTATTACCATCGAGTCTAATCAGATTGTAATCGTCAATCTATGGGTAATACTTCTTTCTCCAAATCTTTTCCCATAATTCATGTTTACTCTGTATCCATCTCCACCAAATTTTAGTGCCCAAAACCATATTGAGGGTGTGAGGGTCTCATAGGCCAAGGACACCTTCCATCTTTGGGAAGAAAAAATTGGCCTAGCTGAGTAGTGCCCACTTTCGTTTCTTATTAGCACCTCTCCAAAGAAAGGAGTGTTGAATATTACAAACATCTTTTATATGGACTTGGGGGCCGCTAGGGCAGAGAAAAGATAAAGAGACATAACTTGATGGACAAACTTTAGGAGGACAAGGCGACTAAGGAGGCTGAGAGAGCGATAAGTCCTATTAGCTATCTTGTTTTCCATTTTCAAAAGTATATCTTCCCAAGTAGAGTTTCTAAGGGCATTGTCAGTGAGAAGAGCACCTAGATATTTTGAGGGGAGGACACTACGCTGGTAGCCAAGAATGTGCACAATATTAAGTTGGATTGCATGATGAGTGTTGAAGAAGAAGAGTTGAGACTTACTTTGATTTATGGTAGTGCCCAAAGACTCCATGAAGTTAGAGAGAACTTGTTTAATAGCCTTGTCTTCATGGACCGTGGGTATTCCCATGAGCTTGGTGTTGTCCACAAATTGGTGGTGAGTAATTGGGAGGTCTTTCCCACAGACGTGGAGGCCTTTGATTTTTTGATGGGAGACTATGGATTTGAGAGATCTACCTAGGCCTTCAGCCATGAGAATAAAGAGGAAGGGGGAGATCAGATCACCATGATGAATACCATGTGAGGGTGAGAAGGTGGAAGAGGGAGAACCTTTAATAAGGATGGAGAAGAAAGATGGGGAAGTGAGGGAAAATATACAACGGATCCAATGAGAAGAAAATCCGAAGGCAAGAAGCATATGGTGGTTGAATTTCCAACTAAGTTTATCGAAGGATTTAGACATATCAAGTTTGATGAGCATGCGCGAGGTCTTTGATATTTTGAGAGAATCTATCATTTCATGGGCACAAATTATGCCATCCACAATTTGTCTTCCCTCTACATACCTTGATTGCTCCTGAGAAATGAGAAGGGGAAGCAGAGGTTTAATTCTGTTGGCAATGATTTTGATTATGATCTTATAGACTACATTGCAAAGAGAGATGGGTCTGAATTTGGACAAATCTTTAGTTGCTTCTTCTTTGGGAATGAGAGCTATAAATGTATCATTATGGGCAGGCATGACATTGGGGTGGCGACAAGATTCCTCGACCAGTTCTAGCACTTCAAGCTTTATAATGGGCCAACAATATTGAAAAAAATTGATGGTGAAGCCATTAGGCCCTGAGGCTTTCCCTTTGGGAATATTCATGATAACTTGTTCAAAATATTCCATGGAGATCACAAGGAGGAGAGCATCATTGTGTTCCTGAGATATTGACTTTGGGATGTTGGCAGTTATTTTGCTGATGGACTCTAGCTGATCTACCTTAGTTTTTGTTAATACTTCTTTGAAGTGATTGACTAGAGTATTTGTTATGTCAACATGCTCTGTCAACCTATTTCCCTTTCTGTCTGAAAGGGATAGAATACGATTATGGTGCTTCCTTTGAATTGTGGATCTATGAAATAATTTGGAGTTGCGATCGCCTTCCTTTAGCCACTAGACCCTTGATTTTTGTTTCCATAAGATTTATGTCTGTTTGTCTCTATTGTCAATTTGAGCTTGCAGATTGATCTCCTTTACATGGTTTTCCTAAGATATTCCCTATGGAATGATTGTCTGTTGAAGCTGTGCCATTTTTATTTTAGTTCCTTCTTGTCTTGAAAGATGTCTCCAAAGACCTCATTATTCCTTTTTTTGCATTGATCTTTGATATACTTAAGTTGTCGTTGGAAGCGATACATAGGGATTCCTTGCATCCCTTGTGAATCCTTCCACCAAGAGGTGATATAGTTTAAGAAGGAGGGGTGGTTAATCTGGAAAGCTTCAAAATGGAAAGGTATGGGAGGAGGAGGGTTAGAGAGCGAAAGGTCTAGTTGGATAGGCCAGTGATCTGAACCAGAAGAAGGAAGAATGGAAAGAGAAATGTAAATGCCCAGAAGAGGAAAGGAGTCCGAGACCGAGAAGTGATAGAGATGGGAGGAGATCTGGTGAATTCCATTTCGTTTGTTGTTCCATGTGTGAAGACCATTGGAGAAAGGTAGATCAATCAGGTTTAGACTACAGATAAGGTTTCTGAAGTTGATGGAGGCTTGGTAGAGATGTCTAATGCCTCCTCATTTCTCATCAAGGGAGGTGATAAGATTGAAGTCCTCCTCGATGATCCAATACTTATCTTGGATTATGTGTTTAAGAGCTTGAAGGGAGTTTAGGAAGAGATCTTTATTAGGGCCAAAGGGAGGGCCATAGACATTGGTAATAAAACCTAAGGAAGTTGTGCCTAAAAGATTGAAGTGGGCAGAGAGAGTTCGAGGGATGGAGAAGAAAGTGTTGAGAGAGACTACATCATGATCCCATAGGATGGCTAGGCCAGCTGCTACACCATGAGAATCAATGACAATCGCTTGAGAATTTTTCCAAAATTTGGCTGCGAGAGAGATTAGGGTATCGCTAGGGAATTTGGTTTCTTGAAGGAGGAGAATGGAGGTATTGTATTTATTAATGAGTTTATTCATCATCCGGTGTTTGGTTTTTCCATTGAGGCCTCAAATATTCTATGATAGTATCTTCATGAGGTATTATGGGGGTTTAGGGGAAGCTAGTCAGTCATCAGGGTGATTCTTCCTGAGTTGACCATCACTTCTCCCAAGTATTGAAGAAGCTACTTGTTATATTTTATTCCTCATTTTGTTTCCTCTAACACTAACTTAGATGCATCCTTAGAAGGGTTGGTTTTGACCCCAAATTGAATAGAGGAGGAGTGTTTATCTTTATGATGGGAAACATGTCGAGTCCTGCTTATGTCGAGAGCTACTTTGACCATTTGAATTTGTTGTTTCGGAATGGATTTGAGATCTTGTTGTCTCCAGGTTGTCGTTGGGGATTGGAGATCCAAGGAAGACAACTCCATTTCTTCGCCATTTTTTGAATCCCTTTTGTTGTCTCCTTTGTGCTTAATTTCCGTATAACGATCCGTGAACTCTTTAAAATTTTGAGCTATTATTTTGCGCCACTTGGTTTGTTCCACGTGATATACCTCCATATGAAGGTTAGAATATGTGGTATTGGGATGCCATGTGTTGAAATCTGCTCCTATTGTGAATCCTCTGGGACCTACTAGAGGGTTTCATATTTTTTTGGTGGGAATTTCTGGATGAGTAGGTTGGATCCGCTATTTTTTTGGATTTCTCCTCCTTGAGGGGACCGATTTGAATCCTTCCTCTTCTATGCCTGGGTTTTTCTTTGTAGGAGTTGGTATTTGGTTTAGGGGGAAACCCCTGAATAAATACCCATGTTCATGGAATTTCCTACATCAGAAGGGTATATGCTCATAGTCAAGAGTCTAAATCCATTATGTATCATGATATCTTACACATGTGGCTTTTGGAAGTAGTTTGGATACATTGATATAAACACATAGCCTTGCATACGAGGTATATCATCCTTTCTTAGTTATTTCAAACATTTTGAAAAAGGTCCCTATGACATTACCAATACCTTCCATAACTTCTTCTTCCCAAAATTCATTGGGTAGGGAGTACATTTTGACCTAGACCGAAGCAAACATAAAATATTCCTTTTCTGGACAGAATTTTCTAGACCATAGGCACAAATATAGTCCGACTGAATTACAAAAGTATGGGTCATTTTTGAAAACCTTGTTCTTGTATTCTAGACTGGTGAAAATGGCTTTGAAGAAGCCTTTCAAGCCAAGCTTGAGGTTGATTTCTTATTTTGGCTTCCACCTAGTTTGGATCCACCATTCCATAGCCTTTTTCGAAGGCCAAATGCCCATAATTTTTTCTATCACAACATGATCATGCATAACGTGGATATTCTACCTTACCTTGGTAGATCAAATCTAAAATTATGGGATTTCATTTGTCTTAGGGATGCATTTGCCAGTTCCCAACTTGGTTTTTCATACTTGATTAAGGATCACTTTGGCGTTCTACTGAGAAGAAGGGTTGTTCCCTACTCCTTTCGTTCTGGTATTTTCAGTTGAAACATTTTCACTTTCTAACCCTGAGGTGTTGTTTGTGTATGTCTAATGTGAAGCATCTGATAGAACCTCTATGTAGGAGGGAGATGAGCTCCCCACTGCAGCCACCACCATGCATAAAGATGCAAAAAAAGCATTATGTGCTAGAAACCATAGAACAAAATCTCCAGAGCTCTCTAAAATTTGTTATCATCCATGGTTATTGACAAAGAACTAATTCATGATGATGGGCAATGTTATCCCTGATTTCTAGGGATAACTAAGGATATTATGTCTTAATGCCCTCAGGTTGCAGACATGGAGTGTTGAGAGATTGATGGATGATAGCGTCCATTTGCATAGACAAAAACTCACTTTTACCACCACATATCTCAGGTTCATCATGATGGTATCCACCACATCAACTTGCTTCTGAAAGACGATGGGTCTTGCTCCATGAGGTACAAATCAGGTAGTGTGGTACATGTCACTTTAATATTTCAGGAATTTGAGTATGCTGCATTTAAAGCTGCTTTTGATTATAGAATGTTTGTTTGGAAGTTATGCTCTTTTTCCTGTTTCACCTTGGTTGTTGACATGGCACCATAGTAAGTGGTCATCCTTAGGGATGGGTTTTCTAATGAGAGGTCTCCTTGACAATTCATCATGTCACTCTTGATCATACTTATCATTTTTCATCACTTCACCCCTTGTTAGTCTCCTTATCTTTTGGGATTTTTGAGTGTATTGAACCAAGAAGGGATTGTACATCATTTCATAGGAAAAAGAGGTTGAAGGCCCAGAGGTTTGTAGTTGGAAAAAGATAAAATCCAATCATAGACCTTATAGATTCTTGCTTAGGGATCCTGAGGAAAATGAAATGTCTCTCATAAGAAACTGATGGGACCCGTGAAAAATAACGATATAAAAATGCCAACCAAGGTAGAGCGTGTGTGTGCAATGTTTTTCATGCCTAGGTAGAATTCCCACACATTGTCTTCAAATTGGGGATGCATAATGTGACCAGGGTAGAGTCAAGGTGGGCAATGTTTTTCATGCTTAGGTAGAAGCCCCACCTTGGCTTCAACCTGGTAACATCTTAAAAAAAAAAAAAAAAGGAAATAAATGGGCTTGGAAAAAGGATGCATTGAAAACGAAGGTGCAACACACCCTCTACAAAGGCATCCATAAATGAGACCATACAAACCCTTGTATGTCATGAAACCCATGCCCAAATTTTTTAACCCCCCATCCACTTCATCTTCTTCACATCACTTAGAGAGGTTTCCACCTAGGAAATACTCCTTGACTTAAGGAACGATTCACCCAATAGGTCACTTTGTCAACCCTCCCATACCTAAACTTGGAAAATTGCATAGGGTAACCTATTTAATTTGATGAGGTAGTTTTTGATGTACATGCTTAGATAGCTCTTATATTAAATGTGATTTTACTTGTCATGATGCTTTGACTTGAGATTCTTGGAGGGCCCACTTTTCTGTCTTTACAGGGCCTTGACTGGTGGACGATTTGGAGGAATAAGCCCAACTTGGGCCTTCATTGGGGGTAAAATCCCATAGGTTGGATACCATGGCCCACACATCGAATGATGATTGTGGCCTTAGGAGGCAAGACAGGACATCTTGGATAGTGACACCTAGCCTTCTTCCAACACAACGACCTTCTTGGGAGCTCTTATACCATGTTTCTAATCTTGACATCTTGCTTGGGGCTGGGGAATGTGGTGGTGGTGAAGATGGACAATTGGCATGTTTTGATGAAAGACCCCTTGCATTGAGGAGGAGACTCTTGAATTGAAGACACATAGCCTTTGGAGGCCTAGTGCTACCTTCTCCAACCCCAACGACTTCCTACATGTGCCAAAATGTCACCCCTCAAGGGGATGATGTCATGTTTTAGGGTTTTTCTTTGTGCAAAAAATAATACTACTTTGTAAAGGGGAAAAATAAAGAGAAATGCCTTCCTTATTTTGTTGTTTACCCTTGCTGATCCAAAATGGATCTCAGAGCCAAGATGGGGTCTAGAAAGGCCTAAAAATCAAAGTGCTCAGGATCTATTCAAAATGGACGTGTGCGTAGGCCTCATCGATATGAACCTGACGCAACTTGAACGGGCTCAAACAAACTTCGTACGCGAAAGATGTCGCATTCTATTCATTAAGCCAAACATGCAAAATTTGATGAGTGTACAGTCTGTACAGTGCTGACGTGGCAGATGACTGTACAGGGTTGTACGACCGTACAGTGACATGGCAGTGATGCATTGGTGCTGACTGGGCAGTTGATGGTGACATGTGGACCAATCATAGTGTGACACATGTCACCACTACAAGGGTGACACGTGGCACATCCGTATGACTGACGTGGCAGGTCCGTGCATGTTGTGCGACACGTGGTAGATGATTGGACTACGGGCTAACGTGGCAGGTGTGCTGGATGCTGACTGGGCAGACACATCGGTAGACAGGTGGGCGAATGTTGGTTTGACACATGTCCTGGTTTGGGCGAATAACGTGGTGCCACGTGGCCTAGTCCTGGGCTGCCACGTGGCACCCATTTATTGGTTCGTTTATTGTTTGGAAAAAGTTTGTTTGAGGATCCGTGGGGGTTGAACCCGTGACCTCTCATGGGTGCCAAAGTCTTCACGTAGGTCGGGCTACCACCCCGCCTACCCGATGATTCTTAATCCTATAGTTCACCACATCTATTTAAGTTTGAATCATGGTGAGTTTGGTAAAGGATAGGGTTGGGGCTAGGCCCCAACCCCCAGCATATCCATACGACCCTTCTCCATATTGGGGGTTAGCTCCGATCGACTGGGCTATCCCACCGACCAAGGGGCATAACCATGGGCCACGACCAAGAGCCAGGTTAAGATAAGGGCACATGGAGGCCAGAACCAAGCCACATGGCCATATCTGCGACCAGGGGCCGGGGCTTAAGGGCCAGACCAGCGCACCAGTTTAGCCGGAGGCTTAAGGGGTAGACCAACGGGCCAGTTTAGCCTGAGGCCACATGGAGGCGCTCCACAGGACCATGGGCTCGCGAGAAAAGGGGTTGTGCCTGTAATATGTGCCAAAGTGGTTTTTAAAACTATGTATTATGATTTTTATAGATTTCTTCAACAATTTTTGGAGATTTAGTCCATTTTTGGAGGATCTTGGGTTCTTTTTGAGGCCAGATCTTGGGGAGAAGTTGGGAGGTGGTTACCAACTTCAGGCCTATATAAACCAGATGGCTCTTGAAGCCATGAGGGAGGTTCAAAACAGGTTTATGCTGAATATTTTCCAATCCAAAGCCATTTTTATGCAGGGAAGCTATTGATGAGTGCACCTTTGTGGGCCATTTCTGGGGGCTTTGTTCATCTGTTTTCAGTACCATCAGTTTTGTTGGGTTCTTGAGATCTGGTAGAACAAGACTTGATCAGTTTGTAATTTTTTTGGCACAGTTATGATGTACATTTAAAGCTTTTAACATAAATAAGAAAGTCTCACCCACTGAGACAAATGCCCAGAGACGTAGGCGAGATTGTCGAACTCCGTTATCACTTTGGTGTTTTATGGTTTGCTTTTCTTCGTGCTTATTTACAAATATGTATATTTCTTAATGACTACTATGTTTCCTCATTATTCCTTCCTCTTTCATTAGGTTCCTAAATGGTAAAATAACTCATGCTTTAATAACTCAACCATTGTCGTTAAAAGATCTTTATGGATCAAGAGGTATCAGAGCTATTTGACGGTTGGTTTTTGAGTTTGCATGACTACCAGGAAAATGGCATCTATAGAGGGACTTTCTCAAGAAGAGAAGGATATGTGAACAACTTTCTTTGTCATGGCCGAGATGGTGAAAGTGTTGTATGAAGAATACTTGGAATGAAAGAGATCGGTTCAAGTGAAATCTCCAAAGAAAGACAAAAGCGAAGAAGAATTGAAGGAATTTCCTTCTACACTTGATTCAAAAAACATCTCTAAGGTATGCAGGGGAAGTCATTCATCAATTTCACATTGTTCCCATCAAGATGGTTCTTTTGGTGCATTTGAAAAACATACAAAAGGTATAGGTTTGAAATTGCTAACCAAGATGGGATATGAAGGAAAGGGCCTTAGAAATAAGGGCTAAGGTATCGTTAATCCCATAGAGGTTGTGGAAAGTCCTCGTTATTTAGGATTGGGATATGGTGAAGAGGAGATTGGATCATTCTCCAAGGTGGACTCCAAAACATTGGAAGCAAGTGATGCTTCGAGTAACCAGCCCAAGTCATTGTGGGAACAATTCAAGAAAGGTGATGGTGTATCACTCCATGATGGTGATAGTGAATGCAAGTCATCTCCAAAGCAAAGTGAAGTTCAACAAGAAAGGTATAATGGTCATGGTTTGTCCAATTCTCTTTTTGATTATAAAAAGCATAATGATGTAATCCGAAACTTGTAGAATATGTATCCTTGTACTTTTTGTCATTCACCTAAGCATTGTGTGGCCAAGTGTTGGAAGAGACAATCTTTGTACAAGAATTTTATGTCGACCAGGAAGGAGACACGACATAAATACTCAACTCCACAACAGAAGAAAGAGAAGGGAAAACAAGTCTGGATGCCAAAAAACCACTGCATTTATTGCAATAGGGGTGGACATCAAAAGGATAAATGTTGGAAGCTTAATCCAAAGCTTCATCCAAAGAAGGACAAAAGGATTTCACATGTAATCACCAAGGAAGAGGCAGTACCAGCTAATCAAGAGGAACACCATGAAGGAAATAAAATAGTCACTTGGTTTTTCGAGAAGTGGATGTCACATCTTCATTATATTTTGCTTTCATTAATGTAATCACACATGTTGAAATGGTGACCTGTTATAACATCATTTTTGTACAACATATTGTTTTGTTTATCCTTATGAGTATGTAATCAGTAAGGTCCATTTTTTAACCTTTTGGAGGACCAAAAGGTCTTTAGTGGGGAGGTGTGATCCAAAATGGATCCCGGAGCCAAGATGGGGTCCAGAAAGGCCTAAAAATAAAAGTGCTTAGAATCTCTTCAAAACGGACATGTGCATAGGCCTCGTCGATACGAACCCAACGCAACTTGAATGGACTCAAACGGACGTCGTACACGAAATATATCGCGTTCTGTTCATTTTTCCAAACAGGAAAAATTTGATGACAGTACAGTCCATACAGTGTTGACGTGGCAACTGACTGTACAGGGTTGTACGACCATACATTGATGTGGTGTTGATGTGTTGGCACTAACTGGGCAGTGGATGGTGACGGGTGGACCAATTAGAGTGTGACACATAGCACATCCATATGGATGATGTGGCAGGTCCGTGCATGTTGTGCGACACGTGGTAGATGATTGGACTACGGGCTAATGTGGCAGGTGTGCTGGATGTTGACTGGGTAGACACATCGACAGACAGGTGGGTGAATGTTGGTTTGACACATGTCCTGGTTCGGACGAATAACGTGGTGCCACGTGGCCCAGTCCTGGCCTGCCATGTGGCACTCATTTATTGGTTCGTTTATTGTTTGGAAAAAGTTTGTTTAAGGGTCTGTGGGTGTCAAACCCATGACCTCTCATGGGTGCCAAAGTATTCACGCAGGTCCTACCCACTGATTCTTAATCCTATAGTTCACCACATCTATTTAAGTTTGAATCATGGTGAGTTTGGCGGAGGATAGGGCTAGGGCTAGGCCCCAGCCCCCAATGCATCCATACAACCCTTCTCCATATGACTATGCATTGTATTATGTTTGGCGCAGGAGTTGTGTTGGCGCAGTAATAGTTGAAGCGTGAATATGTGGGGGTTAGCCCCGGTCGACCGGGCTAGCCCGTCGACCAAGGGGCATAACCATGGGCCACGACCAAGAGGCAGGTGGAGGTAAGGGCGCGTGAAGGCCAGAACTAGGCCACATGGCCATATCTGCGACCAGGGGTCAGGGCTTAAGGGCCAGACCAGCGCGCCAGTTTAGCCCGAGGCCACATGGAGGTGCTCCATAGGACCAGGGGTTCGCGAGAAAAGGGGTTGCGCCTGTAATATGTGCCAAAGTGGTTTTAAAAACTATGTATTATGATTTTTATGGATTTCTTCAATAATTTTTGGAGATTTAGTCCATTTTTAGAGGATCTTGGGCCCTTTTTTAGGCTAGATCTTGGGGCGAAGTTGGGAGGCGGTTACCAACTTCAATCTTATATAACCAGAGGCTCTTGAAGCCATGAGGGACGTTCGGAATAGGTTTATCCTGAATATTTGCCAAGCCAAAGCCATTTTTATGCAGGGAAGCTATTGAGGAGCGCACCTTTGCGGTCCATTTCTGGGAGCTCTGTTCATCCGTTTTCAGTGCCGTCAATTTTGTTGGGTTCTTGAGATCTAGTAGAACAAGGCCCAATCATTTTGTAACCTTTTTGGCACTATTATTATGTACATTTAAAGCTTCTAACATAAATAAGAAAGACTCACCCACTAAGACAAAGGCCCAGATACGTAGGCGAGATTTCCGAACTCCGTTATCACTTTGGTGTTTTATGGTTTGTTGTTCTTCATGCTTATTTACAGATCTATATATTGCTTAATGACTACTATGTTTCATCATTATTTATTCCTCTTTCATTAAGTTCCTAAATGGTAAAATAACTCATGCTTTAATAACTCAACCATTGTCCTTAAAAGATCTTTACAAATCACTTGCTAAGTGGAAAAACTTTATCTTAGAGGTTTTGTATAAATAAGAATCATTTCATTTCATTTTAAGATATAACTCTCCCATTGTGGGAAGGATACTTGGCTGAAATTTGCACCCTCTTTGGGAAATTTGGATCTCTCTCTTTCTTCTGCAAATTTTTTTTGTTGATTTCTCTTGGTATATTGTGGAGCTAAGGTGGTGCGCACCTCTAGGAGACTTTTCCTCTTGATTATGAATGGACATTGCTTGGTGAACTAGGTTTTCGCATTGCATCTCTCTTGGAATTGGTAAGAAAAAATTGCAATTTGTTAGTTCTTCTTGCTTGTTTCATAGTGTTATTGGTTGAAACCCTAGGAGCAGTATAAGTGCATACACCCTCCATCAAGTGTCATCTCATTTGTTAGTTGATAAGTCATTTTTGGCAAGGCTGCTAGGAGGAGTACAAGGGTGTACACCCTCCTAGATTTACCTTAGTTTGATTTTGAATCCCTAGGGAGTAAAAGGGCTTATACCCCTAGGGATATTGTGGATCTAACTCCCACATCCAAGACTCCATGTATTAAAGGCACTAATCTGAAATTTTCTTTGGAGAAATAAATTGCTTGCATTGGGCAACGTGATTTTACGATATTTTCAATTTGTTTGAAGTGGAATGAATTTTATGCTCTACTAGCTTGCTTGAGCCACTAGGGCGTCCTCTTTGGCCAATGATATCTTATTGTTGTTATAACATTAAATCTACAACCATTATGGCTGCAACAAATTCCTCTCAAACTTTTACTTTTTCTCTCTTTTCAACTGTCAGAATTTGCTAGAAAGCTGCCATAATAATCTACTTGACATTGTGCATCTTTTGGGTGGTTGGAATTTTCTGTCGTAACAATCTTTTGGTACAACCATAAGGCTGTTATAATATCTCTGCAATAAAATCTTTTAACCTCCTTATATTGTTGCTAAAGTCTTGTCTTATCTCACTTGAGTCATACTAGTCATTGCTAGCTTATCTCGTGCATCTTTAACTAAAATTTTAGTGACTTATTTAGCAACTTTGATTATTATATACTTGTTGATTTATATCATTGTTTACTGTTGCTATACAGGATAGCAAGATTCACTTGCTTTCCCATTGGATATTTTGTCTTGTAGACTTGTCTTTTCTTGTGTCTCGGGCATGTACAACTATCTTCTGCATGTACTCAAGCACTTGAAAACCATTGACTATCCCCAAGACTCGTTCCCAAGCCACATTCCACTTAGTATTTTGACCTCTAGGGGTATCATCTTCGATAACCTCACTTTCCATCTCATTTCCCCCTAGGGTCACCCGAGATTCCCCCCTTGTGTAGGAATTCTCCTTCACTAAAACGGGGTGAGGGTTTATCTAAGGTGATAGTGGGTAGACTCTCCCATAGTTCTCACCATCTTGTGGATTGGGTCGGGCTTTTCCCAACCTACAATTTGTGTGATAACAGACGCTAACCTTAATCTCTAAAGATTGTGTTTGTGTTTCTTTACAATGAGGTGATTGAATATTATTGTACTTACTTTGACATGTTTTACATCTAATGAAACATATGTCTCACAATTTAAAATAAAATATTTTATTCATACGACTTTCATGTTTTTCCTTCGAATTTTTTTTGGAACTTTTGGAGAGTTGGTTAACTAAAATCAATATACACAGTATTAAATGCATGACATTATGTTAGGTTGATATATTTAAAGTTTTATAGTATTTTTCAATATTATACCTCACAATTTATCGAACACAACTCTAGTAACTTACATGGCAATGGATTTTAGATCATTTTGTTAATAGTGTATGTTTTATTGCAAAGAAAATTTTGAAATATTGTATTCTTGTATTCATGTTGCATGTCTTTAGGTTGTAGACATGATTGGATTGTGCCATATATTTGACCAATTAACAAAATATTTTTTATTTTTTTTTAAAGTTCATTGCTTTTTTCTTGTTTTCATTTACAATTTTTCTTTTAATACTATTGATCTGTTTTGTTTCCTTGAGGTCGACTTCCATATAACATTTCAATGTTAAGTTTATTGTCATTATTTCATTTGATGTAAACTATTATTTCATAAATACTATATATTAGCTCCAATAAAATAGATTATTCAATCAAATATATATATTCTTCAATGAAACAAATTATTCAATAAAAAGTATATCGTATTCTTAAACATGGAGAAAATGAAAATAAAAATAGCATTGACAACTATTCAAAAAAACCTAAAAAAATAAAATAATATATATATATATATATATAAAGTAATAAAAAATTAATACAAATAAAATTGTTTTTATAAAATAATAAAATTAAAAAATTAAAACAAATAACCATTAAAATAAAAATAGCATTCACAACTATTCAAAATAATAAAAATAATTTAAAATACTTAAAAAAAAAAAAAAACATTGTTTTTATAAAGTCATAAAAAACAAATATAAACAAAAGTTTCCAAAACTTTATACATTATATCTAAAGGTGTAAGAACATTACCA
>ML813796.1:83738-97566 GCA_009831015.1 Picea engelmannii | reverse complement strand
GGCCAATAGAAATACTTTTGCAGTACTGCCACGGTTTTCTCGACCTCGAAATGCCCAGCAACCCGACTGTAGTGCACCTCCCAAATCATCTTGGCAAGCTCGCTTGAAGAAACACAAAGGTGTCCCAGGTGACAAAGCAGGGCATCCTGGAGGTGAAAATTGGGAACTTGCTTACCCTCCAAGAGTGTATTGTATGTGTGGCCGAATTCATGATCACTTGTGTAGAGAAGCGGCCAATCAGAAGTCTCGTGCCCACAAGAGTTGAGCACAATGGTTAGCGCCATGATGGGTGGTCGACTGAGGCAGTCTGCAACATTATTGGTGCTGCCTTTTTTTTACTTAATGTTCAGATGAAACTGTTGCAGGTATGTGGACCACTTCTGATGGCGATCGTTTTGCAACTTCCCTTGTGTCTGTACGAATTGCAGGGGTCGGTGGTCTGTGTGGATGATCGTTTCCTTTCCCAAAATGTAATGCTTCCATTGCCGACAAGCCTGCAAAATGGAATACATTTCTTTGTCATAAGTGGGATACTTCCGGACTGTGTCAGAAAGTGTCTCACTATGATATGCCACTGGATGCCCCTGTTGAGTAAGGACTGCCCCAATAGCATAGTCAGAGGCATCTGTCTCGATCTCAAATGGTTGTTGCAAGTTTGGTAATGTGAGCACTGGTGCAGAGTAGAGGTGGTGCTTCAACTCCCCGAAAGCCTTCTGTTGAGATTCAGACCAAAATAATTTTGCTTTAGCTCCTCCCTAGGTGACTTGACTCAAGGGCCAAGTGATATGAGAGAATCCCAACACAAACCTGCGGTAGAAATTGGCAAGACCTAAAAAGCTATGGAGCTCTGTTAGGGTGGTTGGGGCTGGGCAATCCCAAATGACTTGGATCTTTGTTAGATCCACATGCACCCCCCTCTCATCAATAATGTATCCCAGATACCGGCCCTGGGTTATGCCAAAAGTGCATTTCTCCAAATTGGCACACAACTTGTGTTTCCGCAGTGTTTGGAGGACTTGTCGGATGTGGTGTAGGTGCTCTTCCCAAGTCTGGTTGAAGATCAGAATGTCATCCAAGTACACCACTACAAATGAGTTGGTGAATGGCTGCAGGATGTCGTTCATTAGCCTCATGACGGTTGCAGGGGCATTCGTCAACCCGAAAGGCATGACCAACCATTCAAAAAGGCCCTCCTTGGATTTGAATGCAGTCTTCCACACATCAGAGGGTTCGATTGGTACCTGGTGATACCCAGACTTCAAGTCGATCTTGCTGAAATATTTTGCCCCCTTGAGTTGGTCCAGAAATTCATCAATCCGTGGGATCTTGTACCTATTCCAGACAGTGATCTTGTTCAGTGCCCGATAGTCAATGCAGAGTCTCCAAGTCTCATCCTTCTTCTGCACCAATACGATCGGGCTCCCACAGGGCGATGAACTCGGCCGGATGTGACCTTTCTGCAACAGCTCCTGAATCTGCCTCTTGATTTCATCATTCTCTAGGAAAGAGCGCCAGTAGATGGGTCCATTTGGCAATGACGCACCTGGGGTTAGATCGATGGGGTGCTTGACCCGACAGTGTAGAGGCACCCCTGCGGGGGAGGTAAATATGTCCTCGTACTCCTCCATGACCTTATCCATCTGTTGTTTTCGTGCAGGAGGGCCCTGTATGGAGGTCATGGCCACAGTCTTCCTCTTTCCCCGAGGGCGGATCATCAGGAAAACAAATTTCCTGGTTTTGGAAATGAGATTACTACATTGTTTTGCAGTAACCAAAGACATGGTGGTAGGTGGTGCTATCTCCAGTATCATGTACAGCTTATTGCCCAAAGTGATAATAACAACACGAGGCCTGGACTCATACACAACATGTCGCTTCCACAAGTAGGGTTGGCCTAATAATACATCAGAAACATCAAGAGGAGCAATGTCACATAATACCTCATCCGTGAAGGGGTTGATGTTGTAGGGAAGGTGACATTGTTGACTGACGCGGAGGTCGCGTCCTTGGTGCAACCACCCAATGGTGTATGGTTGTGGGTGTGTTGTGGTCGACAAGCCCAGTCGTTTCACGACCTCTAGCGAGATGAGGTTCTTCTGGCTCCCGCTATCAACAATGAACTGCAATGGGGAACCCTTTACCCACATCTTGGAATGGAAGAGACACTCTGCCTCCTCTGGATCTTCTGGTTCCTCCTTCTGGATCTTCGTGGTGGCAACGGTGGCGTTGGGCTCCACATCAATAATCTGCTTCCCCATGTCATTCCCCTTGTCAGGTTCTAATTCAGAGTCGGAGCATGCATCCGATTCAGAAGCCTTCAACTCAGTTACCAATGACTGCTTGGCCCAACACTCACTTGTGTTGTGAGTGGAGCTCTTATGGAACTCACGCCACTTCCACGTGTCCTTTTTTGGCTTCGTGGTGTTGTTCTTTGTTTGTGGCTTTGGCGAGTTGTCCTGGGCTGCCCCACCTTGGCTTGGTCCTTTGTTCTGTGGTTTGGGCGTACCTTTCCCTTGCTTCTGATTTGTAGACCCAAAGTCTCGCTTCTTCTGTTTGAACTTCTGCTCAATCTTGGCAGCATATCGGTATGCCACACCAAGCGAGGAGATGTCAAGGAACTCCATTTCCTCCTTAATATATCTGTGTAGACAACTGCGGTACTTTAACACCAAATGTTTCTCTAAATCTTTGATACCCAACTTTGTGCGTAGGGTATGAAACAGATTCGTCATCTCATGCACATCTTGGTCCCTTTGTTGCTGCAACGTAGTCCATTGTATGTATTTGTCCTCATAGCTCCCCATGGGATAATATTGTTCCTTGATGGCGTCTTGGAAAGAATTCCAAGTGGGTGCGGCTGAGAACAAAGAGGGTTCTCCCTCACCCTCTTGCTCCGAGTAGGTTTCCCACCAGTCCTTGACATGGGGGGCGGCTTTGAGGAGTGCGAAAATAATCTTTTCTCGATCGAAAAAGTCATGAACCGAGAAATATGCTTCTAATAGATTCAACCATATATCTATGACATCTGCATCTATTTGGCTGTCAAATATGGGAATGTCAAAGTTTACTTGTACCTTAAAAGGAGTGGCACCTCTAGAGTGGCTTCTGGATGTCAATGTGCCGCCAGTCGGAATCCGTTGAAGAATCTGGGCAAAGTTGTCCATCATTGCATTCCTTTTTTTCTCGAGGGCCTCCTCAAGCAACATTTTGATAGGACCTCCTACTCCCTCATCTTTCTTTTCTTCCCCCATGGGCGGTCGTCGGGGTTTGCGAGGCTGATCTTGCAAAGGTTCAACCAGATCGAGCCCCAACTCCTTATACCCGGATCTCGTTGGGGACATGCAAAGAAGGATCAAGAACGAGCAAACTGCTCTGATACCACTGATCCAGATTTATGTTGGAAAACAATGAAATACAAAAATACACATAAACATAGAGATGCAGCAGAAATAAGACTTCATTTCATTAATAACAAATGACTTAAATATGCTTACAGACAGAATAGAAATAAACTAGTTAGGGCGTTGGTAGCTTATCTCTGAGAAGAGATGTGGCAGCTACTGGCCTCTGAACTGTGTTACAATGACACTTGAAGGCCTATTATTATTGAGAAACAATGGAAAACCCTAAACATCCAAAGACCTAACCCTAGGAGATGAAACACCAAGACTATGGGCCCCATTTGGGTAAGTTGGTACATCAACTTCCCGGGGACGTAACTTTGGCATACAATCTCCGTTTGACGTGTTCTATACCTCGTTAGAAAGATCTATCCGAGGACTACAAATTTTGGGTGAGAAACATTTAGAAATAATCCATGTTGCTCCCCGTTTTCCCAAAAAAATGTTGTTTAAGGCATAAAAATGGCTCCGGAAGTTCAGGACCCGAAAAACTGCTAAAAATAGTAAACTGTACGGACACTGAAAAACTGAAAGAAGCAATTGTGGGGGTCCAAGTGGAATAGGCGAGTGGCCACCAATATCCAACTGGATCAACATCCTACACCGTTAAACCATTTTATAGAGTACTGACATCCAGATGCAGAGGCGTTCATGCTGGAGGGTCAGTCACTGACTCCAATGACAGAGGACATATAATTTTTTACTAGACTCTCCAAGAGGGGGGAAATACTCAAATTGAGGACCTTTCCTCCAGGGCCCTACAACATAGAGGACTATATTGGTATGTAATGTGAGGCAAACATTGTTGAGAAAGTAGGATCTCAAGTGCTGATACACAAGATTACTAGCCTCAGTCTTCGGATAGTGTTGTTCATGATTGGGAGGATCACGAGATCCACAACACTTGACCGGGCCTTCTGTGCACAAATGCATTGTGAAGTTCAATGCTTGGATGCCACTATTTTTTATTGGAGCACTACCATGCTTACATGCGTGAAGAAACAACTCACCGACTATCATAGAAGAACGAACAAAAACCTCAGGTTCGAGACTATATTCTATGCTTTCTTATTTGAGAGAGTGCCTAGACTTAGCCCAAGGGAGACAGTACGAGGCCATATTTCCTCCTTTCCGGCATTGTGCAATTGTGCAGCTTTATTTCCCGGATAGGGTGCAGGGAGGGTCCAGGAGGCCTTTGATGACAATTTTTTTGATTGGTGGGCCCGTCAGATTCCAGTGAAAGAGGACTACCCATGTGCAGGGATTAGTTTTCTGAGGGATCCTGATATGCCTATGTCCCCTGGAAAGGAGCACAGAGAGATAGGTAAACACACTTTTAACGTTATTTAATTTTTAAAGTTTTTTTTTTAATATTGTCCTTTTTATGTAATTTCAAAGTACCGACTCAAAGATCTGTTATATACAGATGTGGGACCAATGCGACCAGCTGACTTCGCCAGAACTAGGTGTCATCCTCGACCATATGATGGACCAATAGGAGCAGGAGGACCCCTAGCTGGAGAGGCTGAGAGATTACTGCGACAAGTAGAGAGAAACCTGACAGCTCTCACTCGTTCAGTACCAATGGCAGCGATAGAGGACTTCCCCCGACCATGCAGCCACATGTAGTGGGGGTGCCCAGGACTTGGGTCCAGTTGTTTCGACGTCTTGTGAACACTGTAGTTCATTACAATAGGGCCAATAAGCCAAGACCATAGTTAGTTTTGGACCACACATGTGCCGAGGGCACTCTTTGTACTCTGTATTGAAGGCTTGAGCCCAATGATGTATACTGGTTGTATTTGAGGCTTTATGGCCCACTTTGTACTCATGACACTATTTTTTGGGATATATTATATATACATATTTTTTCCTTATGGATAAACATTTTGTACAAATGTATTTTACATGTGTATGTGTGTTTTTTACTTTTATGTATGAGCAACATGCCAATCTAATACTTGATTAGCCAATGTATCAGTTAGTTGATTAGATCTTCTAGAAACATGAATATAAGTAATATAATCAAAATAGTCTTCTAAGAGACGTACCCTAAGGAATAACCAGTGAAGGGTGGGATCATAGACACAGTATATTCTGTTTAACTGAGACACGACCAGTTGAGCATCCAGATAAACTTAGAGGTGAGAAATACCATGTGACAAGGCGTCACCTAGTAACTCTATTATTGCAATGTACTCGAAAACATTAATGGTTTCTTCGCCTAGAAAAATACCTCCAGAAGACATCTACTGACCAAAAGGTGTAAAAATCATCCAAGTTGTGAAAGCAAGCCTCAGAGTGCGTCGGCTAGCACCAACTGCAAACCCAACATAGACTTCAAATTCACTTGACATCTGCCACAGTGAAAAGAAAACAAAATATCTACACATCCATAAAACAAAAAGACAAGACTATATAAAAGACTATACATATATACAAGAAGTCACATTCAGGCGAACAACCTAAGTGTAATACTTCTTAAGGTAGGGCCCATTTCTAGGCTCCGATAAAGTGTTACCCTCGAAATCAACTAGATGATAAGCACCCATTTTCTAAGACCCTTTTCACAATGAAAGGTCTGAACCACATGGGTTTGAACTTTCTTTCCCCCAAGGGATCTTTGTCTTGGTCGTAGACTAGGACAAGATCGCCTGCAAAGAAAATCCAAGGGCAGACGAACCAATCATACTGACACTTGACATGTTGTTTGTGAGCCTTGTTGGCCAAGGCTACATCTCAGTGTTGCTCGAGATATAAAAGACGTTCTTCAAGCGGTGTAGTGTAGGGCAGTATTTCCACTGCCAACTTTAGAGAAGGGATTTGAAATTCAATGGGAAAGACTGCCTCCAGCCCGTAGACAAGTTGAAAAGACAAAAAATCGATAGCATTCTTAACTGAAGTTCGATAAGCCCAAAGTGTCGAGTACAACATCAAATGCCAATTTGACTTGGCCAAATTAATTGTTCGCTGCAGAATAGTCTTGAGAGACTTATTAACAGCCTCTGACTGACCATTCGCTTGTGGCTACTAAGGTGACAAATGTTCTTGTTTAAACCCTATTTTTGATGTTAATTCAAACATCATTTTGTTATGGAAGTGACTGCCATGATCAATGACAATCTCCTTTGGAATACCGAACCTGGTTACAATCTGGTTGAAAACGAAAAGGACGATCGTTTCCCCATCATTGATGACTATTGGCATATCTTCAACCCACTTCGTAAAGTAGTCTATTGCTACAATGATATAACAATGCCCCCTAGATGAAATTGGGTGACATGTAGTGAAATAAATCCCCCACTTGGTGAAGGGACCGACGACAATAATTGAGAACATAGGAGCTGGGTGTGCCCGCATTTTCTGAGAGAATATCTGACACGAGTGACACTTCTTGGCCGCCTCTAGACAACCTTTGATTAATGAGGGCCAAAATTATCCAGCACGAAGAATCTTTTGGGTTGTTTCCAACCCAGACAGATGGCCACCACATGCTCATGTGTGACAGTCTTTAAAACAAGCTCTACTTATTCGTGAGTGAGACATAGACGTAGAATCCAATCCACTCTGTGATGATATAAAGTGTCATCAAGGATAAGATAGTTTCATGCTTGGTAGCGTATTCGTCAACGCTCGTCGTGAGAAGCAGAAGAAGGGCACTTCAAAGTCTGAATATACACAAGTATATCTTCATATCAAGGGTCCGATGACATGATAAGAAAAATATCTTTGTTTATCGGTGACTCTTTGGATGAAACATCGCCACTTTTGATCAGAAGTTCTGATATTTGTTCAACAAAGACTGAGGAATTTTTAGATTTCGCCGAAACAAAATCCAAGTTAAAATCTTGCAGGATGACTATCCATTGACTCATTTTCCCGTCGATGACCTCTCGTGTTAACACATATTGAAAAGGGTTGACGAAAACTATGACGGTGGTCTTGCGAAGTAAAATATAATGATGAAACCGTTGGACAACGTGAACAACTGGCAAAGTGAGTTTATCAACATGTGTCTAGTTGAGTTCTGGTATAATCAGGCCTCAGATAAGATAATAGATAACATTCTCTTCGAGCACGTCATCTTCTTGGACCAAGACCATGTTGATAGTAGACTCTATGATAGCCAAATACAACAAGAAATCTTTGCCATATTCTGGAGGACTGAGTAGAGGGGAAGACGTCAGAGCACGTTTCAATGCTTCAAAAGAGTGTTGATCCGCTTCATCCCAACATAATGGGACCCCTTTTTTCAAGAGATGCATGAACCCTTTAGTAATTTTGACATAGTTAGCAACAAAACACCGAAGAAAATTGGCTTTCCCCTGTAGGCTCTGAAGCTGGGGGATTGTGCGCGGGGGAGGCAATTGAACTATTGACTCAACCTTTAGAGGATCGACTATGATCCCTCTAGTTGACACGATAAAACATAACAAGCGTCCCGATGTCACACAAAAACTACACTTGTTGGGATTCGGGCAAATCCGATAGTAGCGACACCTCTCAAAGATTAGTCATAAATGGGAAGGATGATCAGATATCTTACGAGAACGTGATGCAAGATCATCAAGATACGCCTCGACTATGTGTTTGAGGTCGTGGAAAGCAAACGACATGTCCCACTGAAAAGTGGCTCCAACATTCTTAAGGCCAAAAGGCATTTTTCTATACACGAATGTACCCCAAGGACAAATAAAAGTCATTTTATGTTGGTCCTTGGGCCTGATATAAATTTGATTGTACCCGAAAAAACCGTCCATGAAAGAAAAGACCTCAAACCCTATGCATTCATTGACAATCTGGTCAATAAATGGGGTTGGAAAATTGTCTTTTGGGCAAGCTTTGTTCAAGTTGCGAAAGTCCATACATACGCATATTGTACCTTACTTCTTGTTGACAGGAACAGGTTTGATACCCATTCTGTCAATTGCACGGGGTAGATGAAACCAACTTTGATGAGTTTCTCTACTTCATCCTTTATCGTTGTTGCCTTGCGAGGATTGATTGGGCGAAGCTTTTTTCAGACATGCTTAACATTAGGGCAAGTTTTGTTTTTGTGTTCAACGATGCGTGGATCAATGCCTAACATCTTCTCATAAGACTAGACAAAAATGTTGCGAAATTCTTTAAACAATTCAGTGTAGATCTGAATCTCTTTGTGAGAACAATCCGCTCCAACAAAAACATTTTCCATGACACCAGGGGTTTTGGAGATGTCGATAGGAATCATTTCAGCTATACTTTCTATGTTTCCCTCAACATATATTCCATGTGTATCCATAGGTTTAATAGGACAAGGGGAATATCCATTCATGGTCATAACTAACTCTCCTGAATATATTCTCTTGAGCTTGAGTAATAAATAAGATCGTCCCAAGGTCTGACTGGCCCAGTCATTGCCTTAAGGATTTCCTTTTCATAGGGAAAGACTAAGTCCAAAGGGTCATAGGACGTGAGGGAGTCTTGAGCCCAAATAGGCTCGAGAACAGGGTCTAGCTCTTGTGGTGGAGTCGGATCAGGGTTGGTCGAAGCTTGCTGGACAATAGTATACGCAACCTTAACTGTGGATAAGGGCATATCCATTCCAAGTTTCCATACCCCTTCCATTGAAGCCAATGGGGAAGGTAAATTCCATGGGTCATTAAAGTAACTTGTTCTAAAAGATGCGATTTGAAAGATTGAAGCCTTCGGTTGGTCGGGGAAAATCGAAACAAACCTAACATCATTGGCAGGTGGTGAATAATCAAAAGTCCCCATTAAATATGGAAACAATCTGACACCTAAGTTGACAGTACCTGGCTTTGAGTTATCAATCATCGGGACCATGGATGCCTCCGATGAAGGGTTAGGACGGGAGAAGGATAATTGATCGACGGTTATGATCTGACCTTCATGAGGAAAACATAAGACCCAAAAAATGGTGGATACAACCACCGTCATAGCGTATGTCCAACTCCGCCCTAACAAAATATTTTAGTCAAGAGGCACATTGACTACTTCTACTTCAACACACATAGTTTTTCCCTCTAACTGCAGGAGGAAAGAGGGAATTATGCCATGTGGTCTGAAAGATCGACCGTCAAATGCAGTTATCAACGTGGGTGACAGAGACAACTCATGTTATACAGTGGCCTTCCAACATGCCAACGACATCATGCAAGTCGAGGCACCCTCATCCACCATCGTACGGAAAATGTTCTGTGTCAACAATTTCGTGGCGTACACCGCTACTATTTGAAAAGTGACATGGTGAGGAAGGTGAGGTTTATGGTCAGTAGGGAAAAAAAAAATCATTCCTAAGTTAGTGGTATCGACCACTCCCAAGGCAAACAACAATGCTTTCCTCTGTGAGGGGCAACTTTGGAGGACCTCCAGAACGAACATTGCATAAGGAGTTTGTGCTAGATCCTCCACGATGGAGTATTTTTTAGAAACCCTTGTGTTTGGGTTGTGAGAATCCTTTTTGAACGCACCTTTAGGAATGTGTTTCATTGTTTCTACCATCGTATTCTCAATTTGAAGAGGATTCAGTGGGGTGGAGGCTTCTTTTCCCTTCTCAACAAATTCTGGCATTCTGTAGTTATGAGCCCTAGTCTGTAGATTAGCTTCATCTTTCATCATATAAATGTTTGCGGCCTCGTTATTATTATTGGGCATGGGAGTTCCCTAACTTCCCCTAGGCGCGCTCATGGATGAGGAAGCTTGAGCCATGTTTTTCCCCTGTGAAGAAGGGTTAGTTAACACAACATGCTATTACTTTTCCAATAGCTTTTGGGATTCCTCAAGCCGAGGGAATTGATGAGTCAAGTGGTCGTCCATGCAAAGATTAAATGGAAACTTCAGCTTTCTCTTTTCATTTTTTCCTTTGCCAACATTATTTGCAACCTTCTTATCCCCCTTACCCTTCTTGTTTTTAAATTTCCTCTTTCCCTCGGTTTGTTGGTTACCACTGGGATTTGTCGATTGCACATTGTGTACATTCGACGTTTGGGTTACGAGGGAAGCCTAACTAGGATTTTGGCTGGCCACATTCTGTTGAATCGATAACTGTTGTAATTGATTAGACAACTGATCTGTGGACTTTCTCTGTGTTGAGCCTAGTATGTTGTTGGTGTGAGGCCCAAAATTTTGTTTGGTCTTGTCGAACACCGACCGTGGTGCATTGGGCAGAATCTCATATAGCATACCGAACTGAGAGTAAAAAACCTCCAGTTGGTGGGCTCTCATGATAGCCTCTTCTTAGGAAAAAACCTCAAATGTTGCGACATCTTTGGATACATAAGGTACCAACGAATTTAGGAACCACTCGAGCAAAAATGCAGGAGGGGCCTTAACTTTGATCAAGCTCTTTCGTCGCCACCATTCTCGGATGTGATCGGAGATATGGTTTTCTTTCGACTGCTCGAAGTTGGCCAACAACTTAGTCCCGACATCGTATCTTACTGGTAGCTGGAAATGGTTTAAGAAAACCATAGCCAGGTTGTTAAAGTAAGCGTACTTCGAGCTATCGAGCTCGATATACCAATTTGTGGCACCCCCTATAAGAGTGCATTGAAAAAAACACAACTGAACTAAATCATCCTTTAACGAGTTGGATGAGCACCATAAGTGAAAAGTCATGACATGATCACATGGATCTTCGCCAGGCTTGCCTTCGAAATTAGGGATGTCTGAGGGAAACTTAGTCGGCATGGGTGGCCAACAAGGATCATGACAGATCAAGTCATTCAAAAGTCTCAACGAGTCTGGAAAATGCAGAGTTGCCAGAAAATGTAGTCTTGGTTATGGGGGATTTACATGAAAAGAGGGGCCTGAATTTTGGTTGGCATCAGGTTTCCAGGAAAAGTTTGACTCCTAGGCAGGGTTTTGGTAGAGACCAAGGTGGCCTTGTCCAGTAAAAGGTACCTGCGTTTGATTCTGCATTGTCGGTTGATTCTCGAAGTTGGATGACATGCCTTGTGCAGGGATTGTTCCCTGTACATTGTTCAAAGGACCTTGGTTGGGGATGCCCCCAGCTGACCCTCCTAGCATAGGTATTGAACCTTGCCTGGGGTTCCACAGAGTGTGGGAGGGGTTTACCCTGATCGACATCCCTTGCGATGGAAATGAGCGTTGCCAAGGATTTCCAAGACCTTGTGAGGAGTAAACTCCTATCACCACTCCCTATGAAGGAATGAAACCTTGCGTAGGGTTTTGTTGACCAAAAATGGGGTTTCCCCTGGCCGAGAAAGCAGACGATGAGAAAGCGTTATTTGCAAATGCACCAAACAAAGAAAAAGGCATAGATCCCACCAGATTCATGTAGGATTGAGGTCCATGGCTCCCCCCATTGAAAAAACTAGAGTTGGTATTAAGCTTGATCGACTGTTGGAAAGTGTCTTTGAGTGAAGGGGATGGAGGAAGGATGTGACCCCCACCGTAAGGAATAGCATTGAATGGGAAAATGGTGCCCGTGACGGTTCCTTGTAAGGGATCATTAGATCTCCCTACCCCCAAACTAATGGTCTATAGAGTATAGTATGTTAGAACTGAACTGGATTCAAAACACAACATCCCATATGAAAAGGGAGTTCTAGACGCATTCTGGATGGAGGGAACAATGGTTAAAGTTGTCGAAGGGATTGTTCCATTGCCAAAAGTAGTGGTCGTCTGGACGCCTGTAGTCCTGACAGGCATAGGTGGGGGAGGAGGTACATTGCCCCCTCCTACAGTAGTCGAGATGGGAGTATGATGAATCCCTGATGAAGTAGCACTAGTTTCTTCCATTGCCGCTCACCGAACGAATTGTCGTCCAGGTGAAGTCACCTAGGGAGGGACTCTCTGAATTAGAAGCAACGTCGATATGTCAGTGATCAGAGGGTTTGTTGGCCTGAAACCTTCAGTTTAGAGGTCATAAACAATGGATTCCTCCGGTGCTGGAAAGTATTCTCTCAGATCTGGCTCGAGTACAGTTTCATGTGGCTCGGTAGCTTTGAATGAGCCTTCTTGATCCAACCTGTGTCTCAACGGTGGTAGACGTGGCTCCAAAGTAACCGACGACAGACCCCAAAGCCTATGCAAACGACAGAGCTATTGATATTCCACCTTGGGAAATGATCAACCGACATTATAAGGTTTATATAGCTTGAAACATACAGCACACACTAAAAAATTCCTAACAACAAATCAAGCAAACAACTGACTAGTAGGAAGAACATTTACGCCAATCGACACTAGAGAAACTTAACGGTGCAAGTGTAACCCGAACACGGAAATACCCTCCGGGTATACTCTACAAAGCGTGATCTGACATCTACCCTGGGTACCATGATATACCCCCGTAATCACTCGTGTAAGTCCCTAAAAACATGTAACTAGGTTTCCAGCTCGCAATCAGTCACCAAGCAGGTACATTTGACAATCAGGTTGATCGTAATGAGCAGGATAACAAAGTCTGGATCCTTTCAAGGGTATCGAAGGCAAATGGTCTGGAATACAACTGAATATCTCAAATGAATTTGAGCTCCATGAGGCTCCGTAGTCAAATGTGATCAGTGTAATTCCTAAGAACGACCCTCAATATACAATCCCCACTACGCTTGGTCTGAATTTGGAGGGGTTATCTCCTCTACCTTTCCTTATGCGACCTCGTGTTTAGCCCCTGTGTTAGAGGGGGGTCCCGACTGACTCTTATGATACTGGACTCTAACACTCCCTATCACAGACTCCTATGTTTTTTTAGACGGCCTTGAAGAGTTTCCTCTCCACACATAATTCAAGGCCTTAGAGCTTAAACTAGTTGATGAACCCTACAAACAAAAAGTCTAATTGATTTTAAGTGTTAAGCGTTGATTTTTGTTGGCTTGACTTACTCAAAAGGGTACAAACGTGCAACTTATTGTGTTTGGAAGAGACAAAAGAGAAGAAAGACTTTATAACATTCGTGAAAAAACAAAGTAGATTTTTCAAATTGAAAGAAAAGGCTTTCAAATCTTTGTAAATGCAAACTTCTCAAAATAGTATTCCAGGATCCTATAATGCAAAAACTTTCCTAGAATGAGATTCTCGTTTTACAATGCAAACTACTAAACTTTCATGGAAATAGTAAGAAAGGAAACTTATGCTACAATTACCAAACTAAATGCATAACTGAGTGGCATATTTTTTTATTTTTTTTAAATGCTTAGAAAAGAAAAACAGAAGTAAAAGATCATTTTTTGTTTTTCAAAGCATAAATTGAGTAGAGAGAAAATAAACCCAACACTCAAATAGACCCTAAACCACTTCCTAAATGCATGGACTCACTAAACATAGTTACCAACTTAATGAGAACTGTGACCTCAAAACGAGAACTCTGGCCCAAAAAACCCATATTTTTGCATAAAAAACATCAAAATCAACCCCCAAATCAAAAAGTGGTGCTACCGGTAGCACCATTTTTTAAAATG
>ML813796.1:54755-74659 GCA_009831015.1 Picea engelmannii | reverse complement strand
AAAAATTGAAAATATCAAAAATCATCTAAAAACGGAGAGGGGGTGCTACCGGTAGCACCATTTTTAAAAACGAGGTAAAAAATTGGACCCCCCAAAAAATGAGAACTCTGGAGAGTTCTCATTAAGTTGGTAACTATGTTACTAGAATCTAGAGGAGGATCTAACGCTTATAGGTTGACTCTAAACCTCTAAAGAAAACAAAAGAAGATGAAGAAACAACATGGGTTCTTTACAAAGAGGAAGTTAAACTGAAACTTTGACCCAACCAAAGACCATTAATAGAGACCTTGAAGACTTTCATAAGGTCTAAGAAGCACAAAGCTTCTTGTCAGGAAAGAAAAGTCTTTTTTCTTTTTTTAACCTTCCAAAACACAGAGATGCAGGTTGTTCACAAGCATCTTGCATATGTACGTGGGTTGTATATTGTGTAGAATGTGTATGTACGTGGGCTAAACAGAGGCTAGAGTGCATACACATCTGAAAATTTTCAAAAATAAAAAAGGCTTGGATAACTGAATGGGGTGGGAAGGCTAGTAGGTACCTGGAAGGTGACCAAAGACCCTAAAATGACTCGATAAACTTGAAAAACTAAAAAAGAAACTGAAAAAATGAATCAAACCAAAATATCCCATTAAGAACCTAGAGAGACTCCCCAGTTGAGTCGCCAATTCTGCTATGGGGAAAATCCCCCTATACTAGGCCTAGGTAGAGGCAGAGCGATGACTTCCCTTAAAATATTGTTCTACCCTTGAGCTACACCAAAACTATCTAAACTAAATGATAAGGGAGAGGGAAGAAGGTCAATGGGTGCACCTTTAGTCCTTGTGGACGGTGTAGACCTCTTTCATCTTTGCAACTTCCTATATTGCGGGTCTCCTTCCAAAGCTGACCTGCAAAAAGCTTAGGAAAACGATGCTACAACACATGCACTCTCTACTTATCACTTTTAAGGTTTAGATATAGACATAAGTGCATAGATCAATAAAAGCATGTAGACATATTATTTTGGGACAAGAATGAACTCTTTTATTAAGTTTCAAGATAAAAATGATTACAACCTTTGTCAGAAATCGCTCCACGAACCAGGTCTGGGCTCCTCTATCATGGATTCAAGTGCATCAATCCCACACTTGCTTCTCACAACCAAATTATCACTTAGGGAAGGAGAAATGGTTGTATAAGGAGAAAGGGCTGGAGGGGAATGTTGAGGCCAAAACTCAGGGTAGGATGCAAAACTTGGGCTAAGAAGGGGAAGGGATTTTGGCATAGTTTTCTTATTCTCTTGATTGTCTCTTCAAATGACACCCCAAGACCTCTTTTTATATGAGAAAAATATAGTAATTCGGTTTGGGGACATGCTACAAGGGGTAAAATGGTTAGGAAACCCTCGATAGCCCGTAAACTCCACCGACTTCCTTGCAATTTTATATTTTTTGCAATTTTTGGAGGTAAACGTGGGCTAACTAGTATGCAACTCGCATATGTACGTGGGCTAACTAGTATGCAGCACACGTATGTACACGAGCTATTAGTTCAACAGGGAGCATACATTTTCCAAAAAATAGTTTTTTAAGAAGAAGCCTCAGCAGCATTTTGGCAAATTATGTAAGTTGAATTGCCAATGTCATGTATGCACAGGTAAGGCATTTTTGGACTATAACATCGAGACTTGATTTTCAAAAGAGACCCCTATTTTACGGGTTCAAGAGGTATGTATCTAAATCGTTGGACCCCTGATTTTTTTCCGAAGAATAATGTTCCTTCAATCGTCCCAGTCTAGGTGCAATTGTCATATCTTCCTCTCCACTGCTAGAATGATGAAACTATCAGGATTATAGGAAACACCTTGGGCAAGAACATAGACCGAGATGAATCAAAGGATGGCGTACAGGCCTGTGCTAGAATTTGTGTCAAGGATGATCTAAAAAAAGGACTTCCTGAGGCAGTTAAATTAACCCTAGACAATTGGACATATATCCAGCAAGTATATTATGAGCAGTTGTCATTCAAATGCAAGGATTGTCACGAGTATGGACATTTTGCAAAGAACTGCACAAATAATGTTCCAGATCCTAGCATAAAAGATCCTAATTATCAATGGAAATAACCTAAGAAGAAAAGGCAAGCCATGAAGTAAGGATCACATTCAAATCAAGAAAAAACCAGCCTCCTCCAGGAGCTCCCTCTAGTTCAATACCCTCTTCGTCTATCCAACCACAGGGTTCCAATCCATTGGTTTCAAAAAATAAGTTGGATTCGCTATCAAACTCGAAAGCAGAGGAAAAACATTGCATGGATCCAGAGCCTCATGTAGTGGAATAGGTAAATCCCATTTCGGGGGAAGCTGCAAATGTTATTCCCTCTTCGAATATCCCAAAGTCTAGCCCAAAAATCTCTTCACCCCAGGAGGGGGATGTTCATTCTGATTCTTTGGAGGATGAATGAAATCAAGAATCAACACCTAATTCTCCCATGATAAAAGTTGGACTCAAATCAAATCTCCAAAGGCGTGAAGTTGCAACAAATATGAAGAAAGATCTTGGAAAACATAACACATTAGATGGGGTGGTAAAGAAAGAATCGAGGGCTTCAAGAAATCAAGGTGGTTCAATTCCTCCAAAGGAGGAATTCCCAAATCCACTTCCAAATGATTAAGATCATTTCCTGGAATTGCGGAAGTTTGGGGAACATAAATAAACTAAATTTGATGAAAAGTTTAGTTAAATCAGAAAAACCTCATCTTCTTCAGCTAAAGGAAACAAAGAAGAAGGACTTTGATATCCTTAAAGACTTAGACTTCTTTTGGAAAGGTAGTAAAGGATTGGTTGTCAGCTAGCGTGGTGCTTCAGGTGGCCTCTATACTATCTGGGATCCTCAGTTTTTCAGGTTGGAAATTTTGTAAGACACGCCACATTAGCTCAAGACTCTTTTGTATCACCTCCCATTAGGTATTTATTTTATTATTATTAATGTTTATATTCCTCGTACTCAACAAGAAAAGCATATCTATTGGAACACTCTACTCAATATACCAGAAAGAAATAGAAGTTTGAAACCCATAATGATTGGGGACTTTAACACCACTTTAAGCAGTAAAGAAAAAAAAGGGACAATCTGGTTCGGGATCCCAGCAAAGAACTTATGGAAGATTTCTTGTCTACCCTAGATCTGATAGACATAAAATGCTCTAAGGGAAAATTTACTTGGTCTAACAAAAGATCTGGACCAGATCATATTATTGCTAGGCTTAACCATTTTTTGACGAGTGGCTCCCTACTAGAAGCACCCCTCATTCCCTTATCCCTTATCCTCCCCTGGTCTGGCTTAGAACACCACCCTATCTCTATGTCCCTCTTTAATCCCCAAATCCTTAGTCCTATTCCCTTTCGTTTCGACCCTCTCTAGCTTCTTGACCCCTCTTCCTTGGATCTTATCTCCTCAACTTGGAACTAATTGATCCCTAGGTATCCTATAGAAATCTGGGAAAAAAATATTAAACTAACTAAAGAGGCTCTCGAATCATTTTCCAAAACCAGGGTCAATCAGTTGGAAAAAGAAAAGCCAGAAACAATGAAAAAAATGGAGGAGGTCGAGGGTAAGATGAAATTAGAACAAGTGACCCTAGAACTTATAGAAGAAGAAATAAAGATTGTCCAAAGCCATCAAAATTTCTTAAGAAGGAAGAAGAACATTGGAGGCTAAAATCAAGAAGCTTATGGTTGCATGTGGGCAATAAGAACACACAATTATTTCATCGACAAGCCAAAGCGAGGTTATGGAGAAATAAAGTCTCAAAAATCATAAACAAGAATGGGTAAGAGATCTTAGACTTTAATCAGATCAATGGTGTTTCCTTTAGGCACTATGAGAGACTCTACAAGGAAGACAATAAAGTAGATCTGGACTCCTTTTAGACTATGTTGAACATTCCCCCTTTAATCAACCTTGAAGATAATGAAAGGTTGAGAAAATCAATCTCAAAAGAAGAAGTATCGGGAGTGGTGAACCAAATGAACCCTGGAAAAGCACTTGGTTTGGATGGATTCTCAACCCATTTTTATCAAAAACGTTGGTTCATTATCAAACAATATCTTCTAAGAATGATCCAATATGTGCAAATATCAACAAAAATAGGAGGAAGCACCAACTCAAACTTTTTGGTCCTCGTCCCTAAAGAGATCAACCCAACCTCTTTTTCTATATTTGACCCCATCTCTCTTTGTAATGTTTCCTATAAAATCATTTCAAAGATCATATCCAACCACCCAAAGCCCTTCCTTTCCTCCCTCATCTCTACAAATCAAGGAGGATTTGTGGACAAAAGACAAATGTTGGAAAATATCCTATTAGTACAAGAACCCATTCACTCAAGTCAATATAGAGGGGAGCAAGGAATGACCATCAAAATAGATATGGCCAACGCCTTTGACAGTGTTCAACACAACTTCCTCTTGGTCATGCTATCTAGGTTCAAATTCAATGAATTCTTTCTTTCCTAGGTAGCAGCGTAAATTCATTATCCATGGATGGCCCCTTTGGTTAATGGTAGACCAACCCCCTTTTTTAAAGTAACTAGAGGATTAAGCCAGGGCTTCACCCTCTCCCCTATCCTCTATATTCTAATGGTTGAATCCCTTAGTAGATGGCTAAACAAGGAGTGGATTTAGAAAACCATTCACAGGATCAAGATAGTTCAAGGAGTAAAAGGAATAAACAACTCTCAATTTATTGATGACCCTATCTTGCTAGGAGGCACTTCAATGGTCATATCCAACAGGTTTAAAAAGGATATGGATGATTACACTACACCATAGAGAGGACTCACCAATAATAATAATAAAATCCAAGTATATTCCTAGAACACAATGTTAGAACGTTGGCTTCCATTGCCAGATAGCTAAACTTTCCTTTTGCAGAAAAGTGGCAGACATTCAAATATTTGGGAATTCCTATTTGCCTCAAGACTCTTTTGTCCTCCTCTTGAAACCAAATCTTAGATAAGATCAAGTCTAAGTTTCATCAATGGGGTTCTTTCTGGCTCAATCCAGTAGGAAAAGTGGTTCTGATTAAGTTTGTGCTTTCACTAGCCCTCCATATATTCCAATTTTCCTCTTTGCTCGCTCCAACTAGGATCAAATATTTAGTAGCTCAAGAAATTAGATGCTTTCTCTGGCAAGGGGGCAGATCTAATGCTAAAATATTCCATTCAGTAAACTGGAATATCATCAGGGCTATGAGAGCATGTGAAGGATTAGGGATAAAAGATCCATCTATCTCCAATCTTGTTCTTGGATCTAAGCTTCTCTAGATGCTAATCACATGAAACAATGAGTGGTGGAAGAAAGTGATCCTTCATAAATACGTTTTAGCAAAAAGGCTCCACTACTTGGATAACGAGCCACAAGCTCATGGGGGCTCTCAAATCTAGCGACTTTTGAAAGCCTATTTTCCCCTTATTCAAAATAAACTTACTTGGATTCCGGAGAATGTCCAAAATATTTTACTTCAATATGATAGTATTATAGGACATCCACCCTTGCAACATGACCCACACCTCCTCCCCCTTCTCATGTGGATTCAGGGATAAGAGAAGACTACTCTGTTTGATATTTCTATCTGGAATAGGACATCTGAGAGTTAGTTGGGATAGGATTTAGGCATTCCCCCTCCCCATCTACTTGCCCTCTCTAAAGAACTCACTCTATGCCTCAAAGGAATCACTCCCATTCACAAGATGCTTAAAGATTCTAGGGGTTGGGGTGCACAATAATATTTGGTCAGGAGGGGGTATGCTTCATTTCTTTCTCATTCCTCCCTCCCCCCTCCCTCTGCTTGTTGAAGCATATTTGGAGTCAAGATGGCCTTCCAAAAATAAACATCTTGAGTTGGACCTTGGCACATGGAAAAGTGTTAACAATAGATAATTTATCCAAAAGAGGCTTCTATGGGCCATTTAGGTGCATCCTTTGTAAAGAGTCTTTACAGACACTAGTGCATGTTTTCTTGGAATGTCCTATCTCTCAGTCTATGTGGCGGGTGGCTCTTCAAGATCTGTATAAATGAGTAATATGGCCCTCCACCATAGGAAATATCTCCAGTAGATGGCACTTCTCTTATGAGGGAACAATTCAACAAAAATCTATTTTCAAAAGAATATGGATGGCTCTTCCAAAGTTTATCTCTTGGAAAATATGGTTGGCCTGCAATAGAGAAATATTCAATGGGGAAAAATTCATTCCTTTTTCAGTGGCAGGAAAGGCTATCAGTTTTCTATTAGAACATACAAACTCCAAGGTGATACCTCCAGATCTTCCTCAGTGTATCGAAAACAATGTGGAAGCTTGGCTCCAACAATTCTTTGTTAAATATTCTGTGGAGATTCCCCTTCCTCTTAGACCCTATTGGAAACTTCAACTCTCTCCTTTTGAGTTTCTTCAATGGAATAATTCTTGGAATAAACATATCCTTAACTTCGATGGTGCTTCAAAAAGAAACCCCGGGGTGGCAGGAGCGGGTGGGGTGTTGTATGGACCTAGAGGAAACATGGAATCCATTTTTTCCTAGAGCATTGGTCAGTCCTCTAACAACCAAGTTGAATCATATGCCTTATTGCAAGGTATAATTTTGGCAAATTCCTGAGGCATCACCGACCTCATAGTCATAGAGAATTCCAAGTTAACAATTAAATATACTAGGTTCAAATATTTCTCGAGAAATATTCATCTCTGAAACATCTTTCACATAATACAAAAATAAATGAAACATCTTTCACATAATACAAAAATAAATACAGATCTTTTGCACAATAGAATTTTTCCATGTGATAAGATCAAACAATCATGCAACTAATAGAAAATCTAATTAGGCCATTATGTTGCAAGCAGGGATCCTTTCGATCAATGGAACTCAGCTCTACGAACTGATCCCATGAGGTTAAGAATTCAATTGGTAATTGAAAAAATGGTGGGGGGCATTTTTCCTTGGGACCTTATTTTCTTAAAAAATCATGTGCAATTCATCCACATGGAGGGTTTAGAACCCATGAGAACAAAAAGTCATAAGGTAGACAAAAGTGGGGGGATTCTTTTATTTCCACGAGACCACATTTCATTATCCAAGCTTGTGTGAATCATCCACGTGGAGGAGATATGTGAGACTCCCAATTTAAGGATGAAGGCATGTGCTCTCCATGCGCCCACTTAGTGCCTTCATAACTACCTTCGATGGAAGTAGTCTTATCCCTTGCTCCCACTATTGTCTCGGTAGGAATGTGGGATTGCGATGGGTGTTATGAATATTACTGCAACTTATAGCAATGATGACTTAAGGTGGAGAGTAAGTACAAAAGGTTTCTACTCCTGTACAACCCTCGTGTTGTGGGATTTAAGTCATAGGAAAGGTTCTTCAATTCAGTATTGTGCTTCCATTATGGTGGAGAATTATCCGGTTCATTCCTCTCTTTGGATTATTCGTGAGCCTCTACGGACATCCCAAACAATGGAAAATTTCTCTCTATATATAGAAAGAGATTTTTGAAGAACATGTTAGTAACAAAATTATTCAAAGAAAAATTATAGAACACTAAGTGCATCAACAATTGTCGAAGTATTAATATTGAATTATGCTTGGCATTAAGTTTCATTATCAATTCATTTTTTGCTCATCCCCATGCCCTTATTACTGCTCATCATGCTTAAGCTTCATCTCACTCTACCATTAGGTGTTCTACTTAAAGGGTATCAACCATATAATGATATTTGTTTCACTGAGAAGCGCTCTATAGTCTATTATGGGAGAGATGTGTCATGTACATAACATTAAAAAATAATAAAAAATACTTACATTAAAAATATATATATATATAAGTCATCTTGTTGAGAGATCTCGTAGCCTTTGCAATGTCTTGTTGATCGTTGGATTGCTGAAGTGGTCATTCAAAATTAAAATCTTTATCAGAATTTCGGAGTATCCAAAAACTTGTATTTCTTTATTGCCATTTTCACGCGCTATCTAACAAGCTTTTAGCAACACGAGAATTTCAGCCTGGTTATTTGTTCTTTGGCCTAGTCCCCAACTGAAGCTATCTTTTCAGGATCCATCCATGGAGTAAATCACTCTGCCTACTCCTGCGTTCCCTGGGTTTCCTTTGGAGGCGTCGTCGAAAAAAATTGAGGCTTTTCCTTTCCTCCTCCACCATGCTTGAAAAACTGCATTTGTGTCTCGCAAACGCCATTCTGGAGTGATAGAGGGGTGAACAAAGGATTGTTTTCTGTCTCGGAAAGTAAGGGTTCCTATCCATTTCCTTTCTTCAAGGAGGAGAGTATTTTCCTTTTTGAAGGAATGGTTAGCCACTGTTTCAAGAAGGAGAGATTTTTCTTTAGCGACCACCAATGGGGGGAAAGGCAGAATGTTGTTGAAGATCTATTCATTTATGGACAACCATAGTTTCCAGCAAATGTATTTGGGGATGGCCTGCCAAATTCTTTTCCAAATTGAACTGCTTTGAACCTCTTGAGGATAGCGCGCCTTCCAGGAGGAGAATAAGGTAACCATTGTAATCTGCTATGACATTGAGACCTTGAAGGGATATCTTCCATACTTCTTGGGTGAATGGACAACCCACAAATAGGTGATCCATTGTTTCAAGAGCATTACAACACATAGAACATCTATGAGGACCAATAATGCCTCTTTTTCCAGTTTTTCTCCTGTCAATACTTTCCTGTGCATTAAAACCCATCAGAAGAAGTTTATTTTGGGAAGGCCGAGAGGATCCCAGACCTACTTCTAGATGGTTGTTGACTCGATCGACGCTTGGGAGGATTGAAGTGAGATAAATCCTTGAGTTGCGGTGTAAGACCCAGTCTTTCCCCAGCCCCATCTGTCCGACAAGAGGAGGTGAACATGAGCTTAGTCTGTCAATGCAGCTAGGAGAAATTTTTTTTGGGTTTGCAAATGGTCTTGAATGCCCGGGAAGACCCATGTCTACCAGCTCCCTAACGCATCCCACGAAGAGATATCTGCTACTTTTATGAGTCCATCCTGAGTTAGCCACTCACAGATCTCCTTTAATTCTTCAAAAATGTCGAGGGGCACTTTACCCATGATGATGTCTTGCCACAACATAGTTTTTCCCCCATTCCCAGGGATACGATACATATGCTTTTGGGAAGAAATCGAGCCCGCGACGACAAAGGTTCCATATCAGCGTGCCTTTGGGAGTATTTTATGTCTAAAGGTTTCTCAAGGAATCCCCATTGAGATATTTTTTCCTTAGGATTTACTTACAGGGTGCCTGCGATTTGTATAAAGTTTTCAAAGGATTTTTCCACCCAGTGCAAGATTTGCTAGCTCGGGGTCTTTTACTTGAAGCCCTCCTTCAAAAATTGGGTGTTTGATAGTTTCCCAATTAACTAAGTGGTATTTATTTTGATTTCCCTTACCTCCACTCCAGATAAAGTCTCGGATTAGCTTTGAAATATGAGTCGTAATCGCCTTTGGGGCCATAAGGAAGGAAGTCTGGTAGATTGGCAAGGAAGACATGACTGATTTAATAAAGGTGATTTTCCCAACATTGGTAAGCCACTGACCACCCCAAGCTGAGATTTTGGCTTTGAATTTGCTTATTACTTATGTCCACAGCGAAGACTTATTAGAACCCAAAGTTAAGGGGAGTCTGAGATATTTTATTTTTTCCCAAGAAGCATAGCCCGAGAACGCCAAGTAAAGGGAAATTCATTGAATAGTTTGTTGATCTACATTCCACCCATACACTGCACTTTTCCTTTTATTGATGAGCGCTCCAGAGATACTGCAGAAGGTTTGAAGGATTTCGCTAAAGTTTTTTGCAATCTTTATGGAGGCTCCGCCCAACATAAGAGAATCGTCTGCAAAAAGGGCGTGATTGATTGGATCAAGGCCCTTCATCAACCTAATGCCTGGGATTGTTACAACCTTATTTTCAATAGTCAGCTTTATGCTTAAAGATTCTGCCATCAAGATGTATAGGAAGGGGGAAAGAGGGAAACCTTGCCTTAATCCCCTCGTAGCTTGAAAATAATTAGATGGTCTACCATTCACTAGTGGGGCTATCCAAGGCTTTTCAGTGCAAGCTTTAATCAAATTTACAAAGTCAGGAATAAAAACCAAAAGAGAGAAAGACTTTATAAAGGAAGGAGAGGTTTACCCAGTCAAATGCATTTGCCATGTAGAGATTTATAAGCATCCCTTGCTCCTGCCATTGATGACTGGAGTGCATGGCTTCTTGCACCTAAATTACATTATCTAGAATATGTCTCCCTTTGAAAAATCCAACTTGCATGGGGGAAATGAGATTCTCTAACAGAGGCTTAATTCTGTTTGCCAATAGCTTGGACATAATTTTGTATGAAGCATTGCAGAGCGAGGTAGGGCTGAATCTTTCAAAGGAGCCTGGGTTCATTTCTTTGGGGATTAATGCTAGGAAAGTGGAGTTAGTGTTGCCTCCCGCTTTGGTTCTTTGTTGGAAATCTTTAATCATTCTCAACAAATCAATCCTGATTATGTCCCAGCATGCTCTATAAAATTGGATCAAGAAACCATATGGCCCTGAAGCTTTGTTGGTCTCCATGGACCAGATAACATTGAAGATTTCTTCTTCAGTAAAGGGCTTCATGAGGGCTGAGTTATCATCCCTGCTTACAAGAGAGGGTATGTGTGAGAGGAAGTCAGAGGTAGCCTCTTTGCAACCGGCGCCATCTTCCTTGTAAATGTTCTGAAAGTGTGTTTCTACTGCTACTTTGAGCTGATCAAAACCTTTGTGGATAGACCCATCTGCGGAGGCAATTTCAGAAATGTGATTTCGGGAAACACGAGCTCTGAACTGTCGATGAAAGAAGGAGGTGTTTCAGTCTCCAGCTTTTAGCCACTAGCTAGGAGACTTAAGACTTTGGTACTTTTCTTCTTGGCAGAAAGCGCAAAATGTTTTTCTTTGAGCACCTTGTTCTTTCTCTAATTCTGAGTTGGTGATATCCTTGATCTCCATTTCCAGTTGCAAATCTGATAACTGCTAAACAATCTCTCGACTGAGACTAGAGGGGGTGTTAATGGGATATTTAACCCAGGCTTCAAAGCATGTTTTGTTTCCTTTAATCTATGCTGCCACACACATCTTGGAGATTCTATAACTGGAGAGGACCAAGTTGATTGGACAGTTTCCAAGAACCCCTTCTTATCTATCCAAAGAGGGTTGAAACGAAATGGAATTGGACGCAAATTTTCTTCTTCTTCCAAATGCAAGAGAATGGGTTTGTGATCAAAAGTCAATTTTGGGAGAATCTTGGAAGAGATTAACCTGCTTTCTTGCAGGAACGAGCTCTGGACTAAGAACCTATCCAGGCAAGCTGAGATGTAATCAACCCCAACTCTGTTATTTGTCCAGGTGTAGAGTCCTTCCAAAGTCTTGAAGTAAAGGAGGTCCCACTGATGAACTAGTTCCTCAACTAAGGGGAGCATTTGATCCCTGCCACTGTTCCCTCCTCTCTTTTCTTTTGGTTCAAAAACCAAGTTTAGATCTCTGACTAGAATAATGTTCGAAGGAGAGAAGATCTCTAAAAAATCTGCTAAAGATTGCCAACAATATTTCTTCTCAGAATAAAGGACAGGAACATAAAGATTGAAGAGTGAGAGGGTAAGCTTACTTGAAGTATGTCGGAGTTTGGTGAAAATCCAATGTTGAGTCTCAAAAGAGCTTTCTAGATGAAAATTGTCCTTTTCCCACAGAGTTGCAAGACCGCCTAAGGAGCCCCTTGCACTAATGGCTTTCCCTGCATTTTTCTTCCATTTCTGATTGCTGATTTCTAGAAGGGTTTCCCCTTCAATTTTAGTCTCTTGGAGCATGAGGATATCGGGAGATTCAATTTTCAAAAGGTCTTTGATTGCTTTGACCTTCGATGGAGTCCCCAAGCCTCTGCAATTCGAAGAGACTACGCGCATTATTTACTGGGGTTGGAGTGGGTAGGACCTCCCTTGGGGAGCCTTATTCTGGTATTTCTTCTGATGGACATTTCAATAGTGGATTGGATTCCTTGCATTTTTTGCCTCTCCTCTTCTTCTTCTCTAGCTTCCTTATGTGATTTCCTCCCTGCTCTTTTTTAGGGTCTCTCAAAAAATTCTTCTTCTGAAGATCCAGAGGTTTCCATATGTTTCTTTTTTATCATTTCTGCATAGGAGGGGGAGGAGGAAATTCCTATTGGGGAACCGGATTGGGTTGCCTCTACATGGTATTTCTCCACTACGGGAGGAAGGGTTTGCTGCTCAGGTTCCTCGATCATTGGATCAGAAGTTTCTGAAGGATCATTGAGGATTTTGAAAGGGTTTTTAGAAGCCTCTGGTATTGAAGAGGTTGGACTCCCTTCCCTAAGAACCTTCCCTGAGATGGGAGCGTCAGTCCCCATTGGCACCCCTTTCCCTTTGGAACTGTTTTTTTTTAGAGGGGCTACTTTCTAAACCTATGTCCATTGATCGCCTTTCGGGTTCTCCACCTACCTTAACCTTCTTTTTGCAATGACGGGTAAAATGTATGTAACCATGGAAATACCTGCATTTAAATGGGAGATGTTCATAGTCCTATTCTTGGATGTCAGACCAGTCTGCGACCATTAGTTGAATGGCTTTCAGGAGCCCCACCTCCAAATCAACTTCGACACATATTCTTGCACATGAATACTGATCCTTTCTTTCTTCTCTATCGATGTATATTCTGAGGGTGTTTCCAATGGATTCTAATTACTTCGGATTCCAGTAGTGCAGGGGTAAATGAGGAAGGCGCACCCAAGCTGGGACAACCAATGGCACATCTTGCGTCGGATCGAAATCTGGAGGCCATTTATTTAGGTACATACCCCGAGAGCCCATAAAATATGGTCCATTCCCGAAGATGAGATTTATGTCCTCTATATTGTCAAAGACGAAGACAAAGAAGCCCCTGCCAACAAGATGGCTTTTGATACCTTCCTTAACTAGAGGACTCCAGTTCCTTTGCACCCATGCGTCTACATCTTTGGGAGAAGGCCATAAGCCAGTGAACTACCCAATGAGCCCCCGTTCAGCTAAGTTCAATGCAGATCAACATGTTTCTTTTGCAGGGAGGGCGACTGAAGGAATATTATCCAGTTTTTTTACGAATTTCTGTTGAGCTTCTGATGCTAGGCGTTTGCAGTTGGTCGTTATCAGCTTCCTGAAAGCAACGATCTTGGGGGGGAAGGGGAGACTCGGGGCCCCCTCCTGGGGCCATGGCGGCGTGAGCAAAAAGAATAAGGGAGGCGCACCAGAGTAGGCGCACGCACGATTACCTTGTAATTAATTAATTTTCAATATGTTAATACACTATATAATTATGTTTATTCTGATCTATTACAATTATATTAATTAATTAATATAGAAATTAAAAAACAATATGATTAAATTACCATTTTAGTTTAATATGAAGATCTTTATTGATAAAAAGTACAAATAAAGCTATAAGGCAATCATTTTCAAACTCATTGTCATAATTATTACCAGCATAGATCCATCTTAACCTCGGATATATCAAGCGCCGAGAGAGATCAAATCTCTCACGCTGCAAATCTTTAACCTTTTATCAAGTTTTTCACTCTAAAAAAAGTTTTCACCTTGAGAGATTTGATCCCTCTCGAGGCTTGATAGATCTAGGTTAAGATGGATCTATGTTGGTTTAATACATTAATATTAAAGTATTAAAAAATATTAATATTAAAACATATTAATATATTAAAAAATAATAATATAATTTTTAATATATTAATATATTTAATAATACATTACTATCTTCGTCACCAATACATTGTTTTCCTTGTCTATTAATTGATGCTAGGGAAAATCAAAACAGAACAAATTCAAACCAATATATATTTTTTAATATATTAAAATATTTTATAATATATTAACATTATAAAATCTCTCTCTCTCTCTCTCTCTCTCTCTCTCTCTCTCTCTCTCTCTCTNAATAATCTATTTTTAAGGTCATGGCCAAGCCAAACACCAAATTAGTGTATGAGACCCCCTCCGCCCAACAATTTTGACTGGTAAAGTCTATGGAGGTATACATACCCTACCCCCCTCTAGATTTTAACTTGTGACCTCTTATATATACATGCATACATACATACTTTTTTTTTGCTTGTTAGTTTGCCCGTGACATGTGGGACTAACCTGTGGCTAAGAAACCGCGACTCGTGGGCATCTAAGCCGTCAAAATCACCCAGGGATCGCACCCGGCCTAAGCCACACCAACCCTTAACATGGCTGGATTTTTTGTCCCCGCAGTTTTCGAACCGGTGAATTAACATCACAGAGCGCCTTAACAACACACTCCATCACCGACTATCCTACACCTCGGGGACTACATACAACATACAGACACACACACACACATATATACATAGAGAGGGAGAGAGAGAGAGAGAGAGAGAGAGAGAGAATTCAAGGATTTCAACTTTGAGATCTCATTGTCGGGTTGGCAACATGCATTAATACTTTTTCGATATATGATAAATCTATTGATCCAATTCTAATCCCCACACATCATATTGATTTCTAGTTGTGCCAATTGCTTGTTTGAGCTCACTACTTCTACCTCATCCCTATAGCTTTCCTTTACGTCAAATGTCATTGCCTTCTTCATCTTTCTTCAACCCCAGTTGCTACATTCCCTTCTTCAACAATAACTCATAATATTCATAGACTTTCTCAAGGATTGACTAGATTTACGAGCGAACATTACAATGAACCCAAATGATAAAGATAAAGATAATCGCTCCAAATACTGCAATTCTGCATCAACTAAGTGAATTGAAGAATTTAGTGTTAAAAGGTTGAATCATTCCATTCAGGACCAACATATACCCTATAATTTCTTTAACCTGAATTGTCAATATCTATTTTAGGTTAGACTATATGCTAATCACTTCTAAGCTATAACACATTTTATGACACAGACAAATTTTCGAGCCACAAAATGGAACAGAGCTATCTAGGTTTGGCTATAATGAATTTATGAAACATAAGATTCAAAAAACTAGGCTATAGTGCATGTTTGAGACACACAATGTTTCAGAACCACAAAATGGAACATAACTATCTAGGTTTGGTTATAGTGCATTTGTGGAACATAAGAGCCAAAATACTAGGCTATAATGCATGTCTGAGATGCAATATGTTTCATAGCCACAAAATGGAACACAACTTTCTCAATTTGGCTAGGCTGCATTTATGACACATACAATGTTACAGAGCTTGAAAATGGAAAGCTAACTCATACCTCTTGTCGATACAGATGAACTATATCCTCGAAGATCGAAAATCCTTTGTTGTCATTCAAAATTAACTCATGAAATTGACCATCTTTTTATCTTTTCATATAACTGTGCCACCAATCCTCATCTTTACACAATTTCAATAACTAAACATAGTTCATCACCTTGTATCCATCCTCCACCCTTTTAGCCATCACATTATTATATTCATAATTCTCATAATTGAATGCATCCTTTTGATGCTTTCACTCTTGCCCATTATATTGATGAAAACTATCTACATTTAGTATGAGTTGTTTTTAATTATTACTAATTTTAACTTTGTTAAAGCTTGGAGTTCGATATATATGCACCAAATCTTATTGAATAAAATTATGAGTACTTATTCAAAATATAAAGGTTATTTTGATCGATAATTCCCTATTATGATATTTTTTTCTCACTTCACAAAAAAAGAATGTGGATATGTGAGTGAAACAAGTGTTGCATGGCAGTGTCGTCCTTGCCAGGTTGGGATGGGAGTAAATGTGACCGAGTACAGACACATGACTAGCAAGTTGAAATACATGTGGTTTGCATGCAGAACATAGTATTCCCGAATTAGTTCTTCCTGAAATATATAAAAAATTATCAACATTTAAAAGGTTCTTGGACACAAAAAATTTAGCATTCCCGAATTAGTTTTTTTTCCATACGTTTGTGGAGAGAAACACAAAAAAATTAGCATTCCCAAATTAGTTTTTTTTCCATACGTTTGTGGAGAGAAACACAAAAAAATAATAGCAACGTCTGTTACATAGGTTCATGGAAAAAAGCACAAAGAAATCCGCATCCTCGAATTAGTTATCTTTAAAACAAGGGCTCCTGGACACAAAAGAAATTGAAATTTATCAAATTATAGGTTCCTGGACAACATAAATTATACATACCAAATATGTAATTTTATAAAGTAGATATTTAGTTTTATACATACGAAATATGTATTTTTATAAAGTATGGAGATGAGATTTTATAGAGCAAGCACGGAGCCCTCATTCCATACTTAGCCAGTTTTTGGATCGCGGGTTCTCAGGCTGGTGGGCTCAAAATTGGGCCTTTCATGTTCTGTGCCCTACAAATAGCACCGACAGTTCCACGATATACAAATTGACAAGCGGAGTTGCGGACTATAGAAATTTATCACAAATTAATAATGTCTGTTGCATATCTCTGGAAATTACATGAACATTTAAAAGCATACAATAGAATAGTAATAACGTCTGTTACATAGGTTCGTGGAGAAAAACACAAAAAAAAATAGCATTCCCGAATTAGTTTGCTTTAAAACAAAGGATTTTATTGGACACAAAAAATTTAGCATTGCCGAATTAGTTTTCTTTACATACATTCGTGGAGAGAAACACAAAAAAATTATAATAACGTCTGTTACATAGGTTCGTGGAAAAAAACACAAAGAAATTAGCATTCCCAAATTAGTTATCTTTAAAACAAGGGATCCTATACACAAAAGAAATTGAAATTTATCAAATTTTAGAAAGTATATATTTTTATAAAGTATGGGGATGAGGTTTTATAGAGCATGCACAGAGTCTTCATTCCATACTTAGCCAGTTTTTGGATCGCGGGTTCTCGGGCTCAAAATTGGGCCTCTATTGTTCCGTGCCCTACAAATAGCACCGAGAGTTCCAGGATATACAAATTGACAAGCGGACTTGGGGACGATGGAAATTTATCAAAAAATAAATAATTTCTGTTACATATCTCTGGAAATTACATCAACATTTAAAAGCAACAATAGAATAGTAATAACGTCCATTACATAGGTTTGTGGAGAAAAACACAAAAAAAAGAGCATTCCCAAACTAGTTTGCTTTAAAACAAAGGGTTCTGGACGTAATAAAAATCGAAATTTATCAAAGTATAGGACCCTGGACATCCAAAAAGTTAGCATACAATAGAATAGTAACAACGTCGTGCAAGACAAAAAATTTAGCATACAATAGGACACAAAAAATGTATATGACCTCCATACTTAGCCAGTTTTTGGATCGTGGGTTCTCGGAATGGCGGGCTCAAAATTGGGCCTTTGTTGTTTCGTTCCCTACAAATAGAACCGAGAGATCCGCGATATACAAATTGAAAAGAGGACTTGCGGACTATAGAAATTTATCAAAAATAAATAATGTTTGTTACATATCTCTAGAAATTACATCAACATTTAAAAACATACAATAGAATAGTAATAATGTCTGTTACATAGGTTCATGGAGAAAAACACAAAAAAATTAGCATTCCTGAATTAGTTTGTTTGAAAGCAAAGGCTTCTGGACACAAGAAAAATTGAAATTTATCAAAGTATAGGTTCCTTGACACCCAAAAAGTTAGCATACAATAGAATCGTAAGAACGTCGTGCAAGACAAAAACATTAGCATACAATAGGACACAAGAAATGTAGCAGAGTCGAATTAGTTTTCTTTGTAACAAACAAGAAAGGTTCCTGGACACCCAAAATTTAGTATACAATAAAGGCATTCCTGAATAAGTTTTCTTTGGAATTTATCAAAAATTAATAATGTGTGTTACATTTTTCTAGAAATTTAAATGTGTTTGTCATATAGACTAGGATTGGGGCTCCCGTGGACCATAAAAATAAATAAGTACAAGAATTAGGAATGTTGAAAGAAGAAGTGCACAACGATATAGAGGAAGACCTGAAAAGAAGAAATTGGAAGTTATGAGTCTTTGGTTACAGTTTTCTATTTAAAGAGGTCATAAGTGGATTGATAAAAAAAACAAGATGACAGTATAGACTTAAACTGGATTGATAAAGAAAACAAGATGCCAGTATAGACTTACTATGAAGCTGATGCGTTTTTGTTGTCATCGTCGATGGTCAGTGGAGTCCCGTCGACCGGTTATTTCCCTTCCTGGATGAGGCTATCCATTCTCTATTGGAACCATTCTTTGGTGTAGCTTCTCATGGGGGCCATGTTGATTTCATCCCTGATTTCTATGTCGTAAAGGACGGTTTCTAATTTCCTTAGGTCCATTGAATTACTATGCAGAATCTGTTCAATTTCTTCATTATGTGTTGCATAGTCCAGTACCCAGTGCTCGTGATCATCTAGATGATGTTCAAAAGACAACCTCTTTAAAATATCAACTTGTTCCTGGAAGGCTTCTTTGGTCATTAACAAGGACTTGAGAATTAAGTTTGGATCTTGAACTGTTGAAATAATGTAACTGCAAAGAGTATTCTTACTATTATTGATATATTATTCATAGGATCAATCCCCATTGTGGATTGATCATGTCGGTTATTGTAATAGGACCAAATCCCCTTTTGCAGATTGTTCAAAAGACAATTGTAATAGGCAGAATAAGAAGTCCGCCCCTGCAGATATTAAAGAGACCCAGAAATATAATAAAGGTGGGTTTACCCACCCAGTTTGAGAAGTCGACCCTGCTAGTGAAGAGACACTTCACACGTGTCAGACTTGTATAAATAAAGGAGGCTAGCGCCTCACTTAGACACAACTCACTTGCTCATTTTGAGAGACAAGTTTAGATCTGCTACCGGAGAAGAAGGAGAGAGAGAGTGGTGCATATCTGGGAGAGGAATTTATGTATTAGTTTAAGATATCTCTTGGCATTATATTGGTTATCTATATTAAGGAAGTTTTGATGGGTTTTCTTCCCCAAGAGGGTTTCCCAGGATAAATGTTGTGTCTCTTGTGATTGTGTATTTCTCAGTGATCTTGGATTATGCTATTGCTATCTAATGAAATGAAAACATCTATAATAATGGCTTAAACATTAACATGGTATCAAAGCCAAGCTGAAGGAAGCATCTTTCACAAGTGAAAAACGTCATTGTTACCGTACATGAAAATTAGGGCTTTTTGATGGTGAAACTTTTCCACCCCAAAACCATCTAGAAAAGTACACCCTCCCCTAAGGATCACTTTGGCACTCTCAACGCACCTTTTCAGTGTCCAGATCTCCCGGAAAGTGAAACCCTAGTTTCATAAAGTACCAGAAGTACCAGAAAACCAGTGTACTATAAGTACTAGAAGTACCAGAGGTACCAGAAGCACAATCCACAGATCTAATTTGGAGGAGCAAAAGTTGGATTTTCTTATATCCAAACACACTAGGCTACTCGCCTCAGCCAAGCGCACCTCCTGGTAAGTTCAATTTTTTTATTTTGAGCACTTTCATTTTTCGATCATTTTCCTAGCTCCAAGTAAAGATGTCTGCAAGCGTTAAGCTTGTTGACAAGTTAGAAGGACTGGAAAACTTATGTGCCTAGAAGTATAGGATTGGCCTCATTCTTGAATAGAATGACCTAGCAAGATTCGTCAAAGAAGAATTATCAGAACCCGACGATGCTGCAGAAAAGGCAAAGCAGCAAAAGGACACAATAAGGGCCAAAAGAATCATTGAAGATTCAATCAAAGACCATCTGATTCCTTATGTGTCATCTAAGAAGACCCCGAAAGAAATGTTTGATGCCTTGACTAGACTATATGAAGGAAAGAACATAAACCGGAAGATGAATCTTAGAACTCAACTGAAGAATACAAGGA
>ML813796.1:38374-53765 GCA_009831015.1 Picea engelmannii | reverse complement strand
TGGTGCATCCAAGCACATGACAGGACAAAGAAACATTCTCTCTTGTATCTCAGAGAAGAAGTTTTCTCAGAAAGTGACACTTGGAGATGATTACCAATATCCCATCAAGGGAGTGGGAGAATCAAATCATAAACTGAATTCAGAGAATCCACTAAAAATGAAGGACATACTATATGTAGCGAGATTGAAGAAGAACCTACTCTCCATTTCATCTTTAGAAAAGAAAGGCTTCAGAGTTGCCTTTATAGATGGAGAAGTTATTATGTAGGCTAAAGGAGAAACCTTAAATGAAGCAATCATCGTTGGAAATGAAGAAAATGGCTTGTATAAACTAAAGGGTCACTCAGAGGCTGCCATGACCCACGCCATTGAAAACTCATGTGAACTTTGGCATAGAAGGTTAGCCCGCATCAAATACAAGGCACTACCATACATATGCAAAGCGATCACAGGTTTACCAGAACTCAAAGGTGACCATAAAGGCATATGCAATGGATGTTCACAAGGGAAGAATATCAAGAACCTGTTTTCGAAGAGGGACATCAAGACAGAAGGAGTCCTAGAACTCATCTATTCAGATGTATGTGTCCCAATGCCATCATCCTCCATTAGCGGGTATGTATATTATGTATCATTTATTAATGATTACTCTCATAAAACCTGGATATATTTCTTAAAGACTAAAGATGAAGTGTTCAGTAAGTTCAAGGAATTCAAAGCCTTGATAGAGAACCTTTCTGAAAGAAAGATTAATATACTCGGGTCAGATAATGGAAGAGAATATACCTCAAAAGATTTTGTGAACTTCTGTAAAGATGTTGGGATCAAGACAAAACTCACTACTCCCTACAATCCCCAACAAAACGGTGTAGCTGGACAAAAGAACAAAACCATACTGGAAGCTGTGAAGACTATGATCCATGATCAAGATCTTCCTATGTGCTTATGGGCAGAAGCAGCAATGGCAGTTGTTTATGTGCATAATTGATTATCCCATAGCGCACTTGGGCTCAAGACACCGGAAAGAAGCTAGAGCTAAGCCATCTCAAAATATTTGGTTGTCCGGTGTTTATTCATATACCTAAAGAAAAGAGAAACAAGCTGGACCCTTCAGGAAAGAAGGGAATATTTGTGGGATATTGTGAGGTCTCCAAGGCCTTCAGAATCTATATACCAGGTCAACATCACATTGATATCAGCAGGGATGTGACCTTTGATGAAGATGTATTGCTCAATAAATCTAAATTATGCCAGCTTGAAGAGGTATATGAAGAGGAACCCGTAATCCCCAATACTGCAATGAGGGAGGTTCCTAGAGCTGTAGAACCAGTCAGGGAAGTCATAACTTCCCCTGATGAGGAACTTCTAGAATACCATGATATAGTAGAAGTGCAAGAACCTTTTAAGATGACGATCCTCCATAAAAGAAAGCCAGCTTGGGCTAGAGAGCTTATTCAAGATGGATAGAAGTACGGTGTTCGCCAAGGAACTACGAAACAGGTGAAAAGACCAAATCCATTCTCCAGTTATACATCTTTGATGTGTGATCTCCTAGAAGAAGAGCCTACCTTCTTTAACGAAGCCATTCAGAGGAAAGAATGGGCAGATTCCATGACAGAGGAATACCAATTCATAATGAAGAATGAAGTATGGGAAACAGTTCCCAGACCGAAGAATAAAGATGTGGTATCCTCCAGATGGTTCTTCAAAATAAAACATGTTGCCGATAGAAGTATTGACAAATATAAAGCAAGATTTGTCGCACGTGGATTTTCCCAGAAGGAAGGCATTGACTATGAAGAGACATTCACTCCTGTGGCCAGATACACTTCGATCAGGACCATCATAGCTCTTGCAGCTGAGATGAAGTGGAAGTTGTACCAAATGGATGTGAAGACAACTTTCCTAAATGGTGTTATCGAAGAGGAAGTGTATATAGAGCAACCTCAAGGATTTGAGGTTGAAGACAGGAAGTCTCATGTGTGCAGATTGAAGAAAGCCTTATACGGATTGAAGCAAGCTCCTAGAGCTTGGTATGGTCGTATAGACAGTTTCTTGACGAGCTTAGGCTTTACCAAGAGTAAAGTAGACTCAAATATCAACTTCAAAATCATGAATAATGAGCCAGTAATCTTACTTCTATATGTGGATGACTTATTCTTAACTGGAGAAGAAAAGCTCATCACTGAATGTAAAAAGAGACTTGCCTCGGAATTTCAAATGAAAGACCTTGGCCTAATGCATTATTTCTTAGGTCTTGACTTATGGTAGAGTCCTGAGAGGATCTTCCTTAACCAAGGGAAGTATACGGTCGAAATCTTGAAGAGATTCGACATGTTGGAATGCAAGCCCATGAATACACCCATGGAAGCAAAGCTGAAGCTGTTGGTCGATACTTCGTCAGGATTGATTGATGCCACACTGTATAGATAGATTATTGGATCGTTGATGTACCTAAAGAACACCAGACCAGACATTTGTTTTGCCGTGAACACCTTGAGTCAGTTTCTGGTAGAACCCAGACGTGTTCACCTAGTGGTTGCAAAACATGTGATGGGGTACCTTAAAGGTACAATAGATTATGGTCTCAGCTATGATGGAGACCATGATTTCGCATTGAGTGGATATATTGATGTCGATTGAGCAGTAAGTGTTTCTGACAGGAAAAGCACTTCCGGATGTTGTTTCAATTTGGGATCATCTATGATCTCGTGGCAAAGTAGGAAGCAATCTAGTATTGCTCTTAGCACAGCGAAAGCAGAATACATTGTTTCATGTTCTGCTAACTGCAAAGCTATATTGCTTCAAAAGTTGTTGACCGACCTATTTGACTTAGAGATGAGAGCAACCTTGATTCTATGTGATAACCAGAGCTGCATAAAAATGACAGAGAATCATGTATTCCATGACAGGTCGAAGCACATAGAGATCCGTTATCATTACATCCATGACATGGTACAGAGAGGAGCCTTAAAGCTCCAGTACATCAGCACGGATGAACAAGTTGTTGACGTGTTGACCAAGCCTCTATCTTGTGTGAAGTTTGAGTACTTCCGAGATAAGCTTGGCATAGTCTGAAAGGACCTTCCTCGAAAGGGGGAGTAGTTGCTGTGATGAGATATTCCCTGCTTCCGACCTTGTGGTTCTGACGTAAAGTAGGACGTGTACCTTACTTCTGACCCAGTTGTCAGATGTAAAGCAAGATGAGATGTGTACCTTGCTTCTGATCTAGTTGTCAGACGTAAAGCAAGATGAGATGTGTACCTTGCTTCTGACCCAGTTGTCATAGGTAAAGCAAGATGAAATGTTCCTTGCTTCTGACCCAGTTGTCATACGTAAAGCAAGATGAGATGTTCCTTGCTTCTGACCTATTTGTCAGACGTAAAGCAAGAAGAGATGTTCCTTGCTTCTGACCTAGTTGTCAGACGTAAAGCAAGATGATATGATGAGACTAGCACTGAGCTTCTGGCTGGATAGCTGTGACGTAAAGCCAATCTAGTATCCCGCTTCCGACCGGATGGTTGTGACGTAAAGCATGACGAGTATCTTGCTTCCAGCTTGAGTGCTGTGACGTAAATCAAGATGATGAGATGAGACAAGTACTGAGCTTCCAGCTTGACAACTATGACATAAATCTAGTCTTGTATTATGATGAGCCAGCCTTGTGTTGTGATGATGATGATGTATTAGTTTTTATACTAATACATATTGATGAAGATGATGATGGCATTCCTTTGAGAATGACGATGATGCCGATGAAGAAAAATTTCGATGATTTATAGATACGCCAGCCAGTGTTCCAAGATGATATTGATGATGTTGTCCTCTCACCCACTTGACGTTGTTGATGATGTTTTCCTCTCTCTCTCGCATGATGTTTCTGAAGAATACCCTTCTTGTTAAGGGGGAGTGTTGAAATAATGTAACTGCAAAGAGTATTCTTATTATTATTGATATATTATTCATAGCATCAATTCCCATTGTGGATTGATCATGTTGGTTATTGTAATAAGACCAAATCCCCTTTTGTGGATTGGTCAAAAGACAATTGTAATAGGAAGAATAAGAAGTCGGCCCTAGGAGATATTAAAGAGACCCAGAAATATAATAAAGGTGGGTTTACCCACCCAGTTTGAGAAGTCGGCCCTGCTAGTGAAGAGACACTTCACACGTGCCAGACTTGTATAGATAATAGCGCCTCACTTAGACACAACTCACTTGCTCATTTTGAGAGACAAGTTCAGATATGCTACCGGAGAAGAAGGAGAGAGAGAGTTGCTCATATCTGGGAGAGGACTTTCTGTATTAGCTTAAGAGATCTCTTGGCATTGTATTGGCTATCTATATTAAGGAGGTTTTGTTGGGTTTTCTTCCCCTAGAGGGTTTCCCAGGATAAATGATGTGTCTCTTGTGATTGTGTATTTCTCAGTGATCTTGGATTATGCTATTGTTATCTAATGAAATGCAAACATCTATAATAATGGCTTAAACATTAACATGAACCTCGTTGGTACTTCCGGCTAAGTCCATTTGGAGAAGGCTTGTGAATAAATCTTCCTTTTTTGATATGACATGTTTACATGACTTGACAATGAGCTCCAGGTTGTTAATTTTCTTTTGCCAGCATGCTTTTACTTTTTAGGTCCGCTTTGCGGAGGGGAGTTTCTCTTGTCTTCTTTTCAGTTCCGATGTGTTGATGGCATAGTTGGCAAAATGGGTCAGCGCCTGTTCACAAAAATGTTGATTGTTTTTTAAATTTGCCTCCAAGTGTTCCAGGAAATCATTTGCATTCTTTCCGAAGGAAACTAAATTTTGCGATGTTTCCCAGGCTTCAGTAACTAGCTGCATTCTTTTGTTGATGTTATTCTCTACAAGGGCTCTAGAGCATGCAAGGAGGGTAGAGGATACTTTCATCTTGGCTACAGTGGTAGCAGGCACGATTTTTTCCAAAGGACTGGCAAATTATGGGGTTGCAATGAAACCCTGCTCAAATTCGTTGAGGCAGTCTTTCAGATTGGCGTTTTCTGTCTCAATTCCTCCAATGGAATCATGAAGAATTTCACCGGTTACTTGGTGAAATGAGGAGATTTGGGATGGCCGCATTTTCCTAAAGTTAATCTCTATGCGAGATTTGCCTTTCCTGTTTGTTACATCTCTCTTTTCAATGACCATACTTTTAGATTGGATGTTAAAAACATTTCTCTGGAATACGAAGGATTCATCTTCATCAGAAATTTTGGTCTCAGATATTTCCACCGCGGACGACCCAATTTTCTGCATGTGCTCAGTTTCAATTTCAAGGTGCAGCTGTTCACTTTCAATTTTGGGATCCTCCGCCTGTCCTACATTATTTTTTCTCTTCTTCGTCAGTGGAATTTTGTGAGAACTATCAATTTTTATACGAGGGTTCTTATCTCCTACTCCGTTCGAAGATTTATGGGTTTCTTTCTTACTGGGGTGGGCCATCGAAGCGATGCTCTGTGATGTTGTGCTCTTGGGAGTGTTGGCGAGGGACTGGGTACTCTTCTCACCGGATACTTTTCCATGTTGTCTGTACAATTTAGTCGCGCTTTGCAATGTCTTTGCTTTGCAATCGGCAGAAGCAGGATTGTTGTCGACATTGTCCCTGTCTTGGGTCCGGTGTTTATGGATAAAAGAGTTGTTAAAGCCAACTACCAGTAAATGTTCTCAAAAAATCTCATTAGGGTAGAACCCTTTTACCGTTTCAACACACATTAGGTTCAATTTCTTGAAATGGGTGGCAAACTCGTCAATCTTGTTGATGTTTCTTCGCACGAAGTCTCCGACTTTCCAGGGCAAAGGAATGAACTGGTTTTTTTTCTTGTCATGGAAAAAATGCAACCAGTGGTTGTATTGCCTTGCAATTTCTGCAACAAACATCTTTTCTATGATGTGGCATGGAAGGAAAGCATGATTTTCATTAGAGCCAAAGACCATGAGGAGACTGTGATTTTCCTTTTGTTCAAGTGTGCCCTTCCTGTTCAAAAACTTTGTTGCCTGGCCAGACATCCGTAGAGCATCCTTGCCTAACAACAAATCTTTGAAAACTGAGACAAAGCCATTAAAAACATCATAAAAACAATGGGAGGCCTTGTGCCTCCACAGGGCCTCGTACCATAATGTTACTAGGTCGAATCCACAGTTTATTTTATTGGAAAGAGAAAGTTTTGGAAACGAGCAACAATGCACTATTGTGAAAATCAAGTAGGATGACATATAAAATTTGTTCGATTCTTTGAATCGTGACAAATGGGAACAGAGATCAATGGAAATTAGCTTCCCCCAATCGAAAATGTATTGTTCTTTGACTGTGAAATACAAAATATAAATAATTATATGGGAAATGCTTTTCATGGATGCCTGTCCTGTTATTCTTGTAAACAACCAAGCAATTTCTCGGAAAGGATTTCTAAAGGAACTTACCCACAACCTTGTGATATCTTTAGTAACTTTTGTCGAGTCTTTGAGGAAGTTCGCTAAGATGTCCAACCCATTATCATGTTTTTCTAGAAACTGCTTGAAGTCTTGTCCTCTGAACGTCAATGTTGGTTCCAACAATTTTAACATCTCGCGGAAGACCTGAGGTGACAAAGAAACAAGAGAATGGTCGCGTAGTGGAATAATTATTTGGCCTGGATTATATTTTTCAGCGCACCAAAAGACCACCTCCTTACAGTAAAAAACCTCAGGGACACAGCCTGCACGAGCGATTCCAGAGGTCCAAATCACTTTGTTCTGGGCGGAATGGGATGAATAGTAAAAGTATGCCCTGGACCACTAGAAGTTCTGGTCTTGATGTCCGAAGATATTTACTGTATCTCCACAAAACTATTGTCGACATGCTGCCATAAGTGTACACGAACGTTTGTTTGCTCCAGACAATGAATGAAATTAAAAGTTGGAAGGGATAGTATAACCCTGCACAAATCTTGGTCCAAAGCGTGTGAATGGGAGATGTCCTCGAGACTTTCGTTCATTAATGACAATTTGGACGGTTGTTGCATCATGCGTTGTTAACATTAAACATTAGTAATTGATTACATACAAATGCGAACATGGTGGATATTGCAATGAGCGATTAAGCATTGTAGATTTCTTGAGCAGGCCAATAGGACGACGTGTGTTTGACATGAACAATCAGAAGGGACAAAATAACTCTCCACACATCTTGGTTTAATGTGTAATAATGGGAGATCTCCTCGAGCATTTCACCCATTAATGACAATGTTGATGGTTCCTGCATGGTCAGTTGTTAGCATGAAAGGTTTTTAATTGCATAGTAAGAAATTACAGAGGTCGCGGGCACTGGAAAAAATAGCTTGAAAATAGGATTAAAAGGTACAACCGTTGAAGGAGAGGGCATGAGGGTCAAATTGTATGTCTCAAAACTTTTTGAGTGCAATACGCATAACAACGAAGAGGGTATGGTAGGACAGTCGAGAGGGAAATTTGTATATGACTAGTAAGAGCATAACTAATGTATATCACGAAGGACATGAACTTAATGGGGATGGAAGGCAATGGGAGATACTTTGAAACATTTGTGAGCCATGGTAGAGTGAAGCTTGCGAGTTTGACGAGTTTGCACTGGAATTGTAGATCACAGAAGTGAGGATCCAAAATAGGGTCACAAGGTCTCCCCAGAAGACGTGAGGACCAATGGTCAAATTGTATCGTTCAGAACATTTGAATGCATAATCTGTAACACAGAAGAGGGGATGATGTTGAAACCCGGTAGCCAATTTCTATGGAGGGATGGATGCGAACTATTTTGTATCAATGTATGCAATTGTCACTAGTAAGAGCATAACCAATGTATATTAGGAAGGACAAGAAGTTAGTGGGGATGGAAGACAATGACATATACTCTGAAACATTTGTGAACTGTGGTAGAGTGAAGCTCGCGAGTTCGAGGAGTCTGTGGTAGAATTGTAGAGCATGGAAGTTTTGAGTGCAAGATGTACATCATGGAACAAGAAGAAGTAGAGTTTGAAACCGCCAACCCGGCAACCGCGACCATAAAATTGGCTAAGTATGGAAAGCAACAACGGTCGATCGAATTTGTCGTGTGATTATATAGATGGAGATAAAGATATGCCAACCCACCAATGCTGGAACCCGCGATCATATAAAGGTGACTAAGTATATAACTAGAGAGCCATAATACACGGGAAGAAGAAAAGGGAAAAAGGACTAAGGAGTATGTGGTGGAATTGTAGATCATGAAAATTTTGAGTACAAAATGTGAACCTGGTAGTCAATTTGTATATTGTGGAGGAAGGGATGCCAATTGTTTCGTACCATTTTTTTCAGTTGTCACTAGTAAGAGCACAACCAATCTATATTAGGAATGAGAGGAAGTTAGTGAGGATGGAAGGCAGCGACAAATACTTTGAAACATTTGTGAACTGTGGTAGAACGAAGCTTGGTGCGAACCCAAAACAGTATCCAAGAGTTGGACATTTCGTGAACCCGACAACAAGAGGATCCAAAACAGGCGGTCTCTGCAGAAGATGCGAGGCCCCTACGTTCAAATTGTATCGCTCTGAACATTTGAATGCATAATCTATAACACGAAAGAGCAGACGATGTCGGGATCTGGTAGTCAATTTGTATATTGCGGAGGGTGTTATGCCAACTGTTTCGTACCTCTGTGTCCAGTTGTCACCACTAAGAGCTAATTTAGTATTGAAAATAATTTTTTAGATACTGTTAGATACTTGATAGGGATTACCATCCGTAAACAATGGCAATCTTGACCCCGCCAGCCCTGGACTCCATGTGTCAATTTGTATATTGCAGAGCTGGAAGCGTTGTTTGGAGGACACGGAACAATAGAAGTGCAATGTTGAGTCAGCTAGTCCTCAGGTGCGGTTGTCAATTTGTATATCGCAGAATTTTGGGTGTTATTTGTAGGGCACGAAACAATGGAGGCCCAATTTTGAGCCTGCCCACCAAAGAACCCGTGATCCAAAATGTGGCTAGGTATGGAATGCGCAATTCGTACATGATCTATAAAATATCATGTCCATACTTTATAGTCCCATAATACATGGGAATAAAAAAAGGGAAAAAGGATGGAGGAGTCTGCAGTGGAATTGTAGATCACATAAATTTTGAGTGGAAGATGTATATCACGAAACAAAAAACAACAGAGTTCAATTGTGCCAACTCGACAAACGTGGGCATAAAATTCACTAAGTATGAAAAGGAACATCGGACAGTCCAATTAACCATGCGAGGATATAGATGGAGATGAAGATATGTCTACACTCCAACGTATATAAAGGCGATCATAGAAAGGCGACTAAGTATATAACCAGAGAGCCATAATACACGGGAAGAAGAAAAGGGAAAAAGGACTAAGGATTCCACAGTGGAATTGTAGATCACAGAAATTTTGAGTACAAGATGTGAGCCTGGTAGTCAATTTGTATATTGCGGAGGGTCGGATGCCAACTGTTTCGTACCATTGTGTTTAGTTGTCGCTAGTAAGAGCACAACCAATCTATATTAGGAACGAGAGGAAGTTAGTGAGGATGGAAGGCAATGACATATACTTTGAAACATTTGTGAACTGTGGTAGAACGAAGTTTGGTGCCAACCCAAAACAGTATCCAAGAGTTGGACATTTCATGAACCCGGCAACAGGAGGACCCAAAACAGGCTGACAAGGTCTTTGCAGAAGACACGAGGCCCCGACGTTCAAATTGTATCGCTCCGAACATTTGAATGCATAATTTGTAACAGGAAAGAGCAGACGATGTCGAAATCCGATAGTCAATTTGTATATTACGGAGGGTGTGATGCTAATTGTTTCGTACCTCTGTGTCCAATTGTCACTACTAAGAGCTAATTTAGTATTGAAAATAATTTTTTAGATACTGTTAGATACTTGATAGGGATTACCATCCGTAAACAATGGAAATCTCCACCCCGCCAGCCCTGGACTCCGTGTGTCAATTTGTATATCGCGGAACTGGGAGCGTTGTTTAGAGGACACGAAACAATAGAAGTGCAATGTTGAGTCAGCCAATCCGTAGGTCCGCTTGTCAATTTGTATATTGCAAAATTTTGGGTGCTATTTGTAGGGCACGGAACAATGGAGGCCCAATTTTGAGCTCGCCCGCCCGAGAATCCACGATCCAAAATGTGGCTAGGTATGGAATGTGCAATCCATACATTCTCTATAAAATATCATGTCCATACTTTATAGTCCCATAATACACGGGAAGAAAAAAAGGGAAAAGGGATGGAGGAGTCCACAGTGGAATTGTAGATGATGGAAATTTTGAGTGGAAGATGTATATCACGGAACAAAAAACAACAGAGTTCAATTGTGCCAACTCGGCAACCGCGGGCATAAATTTCACTAAGTATGAAAAGGAAAAATGGGCAGTCCAATTCGCCATGCAAGGATATAGATGGAGATGAAGATATGTCAACACGCCAACATTGGAACCCGTGATCATAGAAACACGACTAAGTATATAACTAGAAACTGATGCTACATAGGAACAAGACAAGGGAAAAAGGACCAAGTATCTTGCAGAAGAATATCTAGTGTTTGATTATTAATGAAAATGCTTTCGAACCCCTGGAACCCGCAATCATAGAAAGGCGACTAAGTATATAACCAGAGAGCCATAATACATGGGAAGAAGAAAAGGGAAAAAAGACTAGGGAGTCTGTGGTGGAAATGTAGATCACGAAAATTTTGAGTACAAGATGTGAACCCGATAGTCAATTTGTATATTGCGGAGCGTCGAATGCCAACTGTTTCATACCATTGTGTTCAATTGTCGCTAGTAAGAGAACAACCAATCTATATTAGGAACAAGAGGAAGTTAGTGAGGATGGAAGGCGATGACAGATACTTTGAAACATTTGTGAACTGTGGTAGAATGAAGTTTGGTGCCAACCAGAAACAGTATCCAAGAGTTGGACATTTCGTGAACCCGACAACAAGAGGATCCAAAACAGGCTGACAAGGTCTCTGCAGAAGACGCAAGGCCCCGACCTTCAAATTGTATCGCACTGAACATTTGAAAGCATAATCTGTAACAGGGAAGAGTGGACGATGTCGAAATCTGGTATTCAATTTGTATATTGCGGAGGGTGTGATGCCAATTGTTTCGTACCTCTGTGTCCAGTTGTCACTACTAAGAGATAATTTAGTATTGAAAATATTTTTTTAGATACTATTAGATACTTGATAGGGATTACCATCCGTAAACAATGGAAATCTCCACCCCGCCAGCCCTGGACTCCGTGTGTCAGTTTGTATATCGTGAAACTAGGAGCATTGTTTGGAGGACACGAAAGAATAGAAGTGCAATGTTGAGTCAACCAGTCCACAGGTGCGCTTGTCAATTTGTATATCACAAAATTCTGGGTGCTATTTGTAGGGCATGGAACAATGGAGACCCAATTTTGAGCCTGCCCGCCTGAGAACCCGTGAACCAAAATGTGGCTAGGTATGGAATGCGCAATCCGTACATGCTCTATAAAATATCATGTCCATTATTTATAGTCCCATAATACATGGGAAGGAAAAAAGGGAAAAAGGACGGAGGAGTCCGCAGTGGAATTGTAGATGATGGAAATTTTGAGTGGAAGATGTATATCACGGAACAAAAAGTAGCATAGTTCAATTGCGCCAACTTGGCAACCGCGGGCATAAAATTCACTAATTATGAAAAGGAACAACGGGCGGTCCAATTCACCATGCAAGGATATAGATGGAGATGAAAATATGTCAACACGCCAACGTTGGAACCCGTGATCATAGAAACGTGACTAAGTATATAACTAGAAAGCGATAATACACGAGAACAAGACAAGGAAAAAGGACTAAGTATCTCGCATAAGAACATTTAGTGTTTGATTATTAATGCAAATGCTTTCGAACCCCTACTGAGTTCTCACCAGTTAAGGCATAAATTGCATATCATGGAAGTATCTTTCATACCACTATGTCCAGTTGCCACTAGTAAGAGCATTGTTGATTTATATCAGGAAGGACACTAAGTTGTTGGGGATGGAAGGCAGCAACAGATACTTTGAACGAAGTTAATGTATACGAGGAACCCACGGTGTAATTGTAGATCACAGATGTTTTGAGTGCAAGATGTATATAGCAGAACGATAGCAGTCGGGTTCGTAAGCGTCGACCCCGCAGCGACGGCCATAAAATTGGCTAAGTATGGAAAGGAACAACGATCGGCTGGATCTGTTGTGTGAGGATATAGATGGAGATGAAGACATATCAGCCCGCCAGCTCTGGAACCAGATACCATAGAAAGGCGACTAAGTATATATCCAGAAAGAGATAACGAGCGGGAAGAAGAAAAGGTCAGTTCGTATGCGCCAACCCGGCAACCACTGCCATAAAATTGCCTAGGTATGAAAAGGAACAACGGTCGGTCGGATTCGTCATGTGAATATACAGATGGAGATGAAGATATGTCAACCGTGAACCCTGCAACCGCCCATCATAGAAAGACGACTAAGTATGAAACCAAAAAGCCATAATGGATGGGAAAAGGGATAAGTATCTGACAGTCGAAAAACCTTTTTTTTCTGTTTATTGATGACAATGTTTTTGAACCCCTACTGGGTTCTCACCAGTAAAAGCATAAACTGTAGATCACTGAAGTTCTTTGGCTGCAAGATGTATATGATGGAACAGGGGACATAGGTGCTAGGTACCACGAACCTGGGGACTGGTGGCTAGATAACTGGCTAAGTATTGGCCAAGAGAAATGTTTGATATCTATTTCAATAGTATTCATACTAATATGTATTAATGCAGAAAGTTCTCATATTTATCTTAATAGTATTCATACTAATATATATTAATGGATTGTTTTTGTTTCAAATGGAAATGATCTCCCAATTTGTAGGATGCTCTTCGACTCACAAATTTCGTTGAAACCACGAAAATTTTGACTGCAACATGTACATAGCGCAACAAGAAACATGAATTTGCATTGTGGTTTCAACGAGATAAACTCCTTATCATCTATTCATCTTGTATTCCTTGCAATGACATGAGCAAACATCGACTCTCCATAAACATCAATATGTAAATTAAATTAAATGCAATCAAAATTTGGTGTGATTTAAGCAATTAAGACAACTTCAGTCGTTCCTTTACTAATGCCAAGCTTTTCGAATGCCTGGTGAGTTACCAGTAGTTAAAGCATAAATTGCAAACCACGGAAGCTCTTTGGCTGCAAGGTGTATATGACTGAACATGAATGGGATGGGAGTAAATGCGACCGAGTACAGACACATTGCGTCAACATATTGAACAGGAACATTGCATCAACACTTGAGTTGCCTTGTTGTAACTCATTAATTCATTCTATTTACGGGACCCAAAGAATGGAAGTAGGACGGGTCCTCTAATTTCTTTCTTTAAATATAGGGCCAACGCCACATAAGTATGGCTTATGAAAAATTATTCTTAAATGTAAAAGGTAAGCAACGAACAGAGCAAGCTTTATTTAAATTGAAGTAGTGGGCAATAGAAAGAAAAACTTGTCGTCCATGTTAACAACACAAGGGAAGAAGGTACAAAATAAAATTAAAACAAATACCATAGATTGGAAAATACTATTAAAAAATAAACCATAATTATTCTACATTCAAATAAGATGGGTTGCAAAATACAGCTGAGGCTTTTTTCCACAACGATTGTGATTTGCCCTGTCGCCGACCAATAAAAAATATGTACATTGATGAAGCTTCTTGACAGTTTTCTTGACGTTCAAACCCTTTATTCATAAAAAAACGAGTTGAATATCAATTTCAGGTTTTGTACTTAATCGGTGCTGCCAAGTACATCTATCCCAGTTTTTTGAATAGCTTGTCTCTTCCAGATATGGCTTGCTTGCAATGGTTGGTTATTCAACATTCCATTCTTTGTCAAGTATCAATTTCCCTCTACCATCCAAAACTTGGGGTTTACGGTGCTTTCCTTGCAATGTTCCTGACCCTTGACATCCGAGACAACTTAGAAATGCGATTCAAAATGATTTCAAGTATAGCCATGGCAGGGGAAAAAATTCAAGAATGTTGTGACTAGTATTCTCCCTGTATTCGATCATCTGTTTGGTTGAAAAGACTGCCTGAAGATTTGTATGTTGAACTTCTTTGCTTTATTACAATAAATTGGAAGAAACGTCCAACCCAGCTGCAAAATGCAAATCTGTTGAGGTACACAACTTCTTCGGGCAACACAGATCTGGCAAGTGCATTGAATGTTGTAGAACGAATCAGCACAGGTCTGGCAAGTGTATCAAATGTTTCAAATCGCATCAGAATATATCTTTCCTCATAGCGGTGAAAGGTATGGTGACCCACATAAAGGTATAGAATGTTCGGAGGTGACGCCAAATATGTGCAGTCTGCAACTACATCCAGAGGAAACTGAACAAACTTTGACAAAGAACATGGATTTCTATCAAGTCAGTTACCGGACCCACATGTAGCTCATCAACTTTGAAATAGAAACTTTTGTAGTGAAAATATGTCATTTTATCCACCCATAAAATTTATGTTACCCGCCTCTTGTTACATTCGCAAATGGAGTAATATTTCACGTCATTTACGAACATGACAGGCCATTTTTGCAAGGAACTGTAAATGCGTCGCCCTTGAGGAAGACAAATTCTTGTGGGATCTGCATTATTCGATACACTTGCCAAATCTGTGTTGTTGGAAGAAGCTATATACTTCAACGAAGAACTATTTTGCACGTGACTTGAAAATCCATTACAACTCCTAGCAAGAAAATAAAGAAGTTCAACAAACAACTCTCCAAGCAGCCTTTTAAACCAACCAAAGCATCGAACACAGGGAGAACACCAACCATAACATACTTGTTCTTTTTTTTTCCTCCTCTCTGAGTTTCTCTTCTATAACAATTTTTTTTTTTTACTCAAAGCTCACGTCACATAAAACCAATCTCTCTTCTTTCATCTGGGCCTCAATCGCATCTCTAAGTTGTCTTACATGTCCATGACCAGGAACATTAGAACGAAGGCAGCCTAAAGCACAACTCTTTGATGATAGAGAGAAATGGCGATAAGTATTTAAAAGCAACGCTGGATGATCTTCCGTAGATTTTGTGTTAATTCGTTTTAATGACAGATGTTCTCGATATTTTTGCTTATTAATGCCAATCTTTTCGAATATGTACGCTAAACAGTGACTAATAGCATGTATTAAAATTCTCATATCCGAGCAGATTCTCAAATCTGACATCTAAGATATGCACAATATTAAAGAGGGACATCACGTCAAGGCCTCTGTGGGTGACACGTTCGTGGACTATGCTAAAGCTTTTAAGAAAACTAAAAGA
>ML813796.1:8664-35791 GCA_009831015.1 Picea engelmannii | reverse complement strand
CACACAAACATCCAACAAATATTATGACATGTTTCAAACCCAAGGCAGGCATACCTATGCTTGGGTGATCAAGACTTGCAAGATATGGCTGCCATAAAATACACTGCAGATCCATAATTGTATTGATAAAAAGGTATAGCCACCGAGGATACAGTGTGGATCTATACATGACCTGAACTGATCGTAGCCACGAAGAATACACAGTGGATCTACGAGATGACAAGACATATCCACGACCAATACAAAGTGGATCTATGTAACAGTATATGTGTCATTGTTCAAGAGAAACTCCTTCGCAACCTGGGCAAAGTACATATCAAAGTGATCACTCAAACCAGGGTCTTCTTACCGATCCCGATGTAGTACGAATCTAACCATGTGAATAGATGTCCTGATGTCGAACATGGCAGAAACCACTTGATTACCGGTCAATGATGTAAACCGTTAACAAGTGCGAGGGAGATCACCATTAATGTCAATGATTCCCAAGGTACCCTAGTACATTCCAACGAATGTGAATGGATGAGCTGGAGTCGAAAATCCATGGAATCATCCGATCAGAGGTCAGTGATGTAAACCTACTGTCGGATGTGAGGAGGCCTGCCATTGGGGCATGCAGGTCCCAAAGTACTAACGGGTTTCTAAGTCTAATTCCTGGATAATGTGTTGAAGTCGACAAGAATAGACTCGTCCAAGGAGAGCCTTAATGTATCCCCCATCAATGACATGAAACAGACATAGAGATGTAATTGGTAGATCAAATGAACATGGACTGAAACGGATATTGAGACAAGATATTTGTGATGGTTGACTCTCGAGGCAGATACTTCCCTTGAACATTGAGGCACAACAATAGAAACATGACATGGACCAAAACTTGACGATGGAGTGGATGTTATGACTTACGTCAGGTGACCCAAAGGAGTGAAAGAAACTCAAAGGATTGGCTCAGTGTAGAGGTTTAGTGGATTATAATGCTTGCAAAAGACAAAGTGTCGTGTTCAAGGGCGACTCTAAGAGTTATTTGGTAGTGTTCTCAAGAAACTGCTGGGCTTGTTTCTTTCAAATTTTTCCCCCATCCAGATAGATGAGTACCTCTTTTTAATTTAATGATCTCGAGGAGGATAACACATGCTCGATAAAACTCACCTTCAGTAAGTTCCTCTTCCTTAGTTTAACGAACTGGAAGAAGTAAGGGTTCGATCTCGTATGGGCCTGTCGATGTTTTGTATAGCGAGTCCAAAGACAGAAAACTCGAAGGTTTTTCATGATTATAGATTCTGGAAAAACACTTAAAAGAGAACTATCTCAGTTCCTTTTTTCGTACAGTTAGTCTCACAAGGCCGAAAAAGAGATAAACTACCACTCGAAAGATGCCCTTTCGAACCTTTTAACGAGTGTGAAAGGAAGCAAGATCACTCGACGATATTTTCATATTTAGAGAGTCTGAAAAGAGTTTAAAGATAACTCCAGGGGGTTCCTTTTTCGTGTATCCATACAGGTCCGAAAAAGAGATAAAAGTCTACCTGGATGCATTCTCATGTATTTACGAGCACGAGAAAGAACAAAGACTAAGCTCGGTGTGCGCCCAGCATGAAAGCTAGTGGCTTAACTCTAGAAAGATCATCAAAGGCTGGAGACATGCCCTCCAAGCTTCAATTCATTCACCGATTTTGATGTCGTCACCAATTTCTCGACTGGATAAGAAAAAGGAGAAAGGTGGATGAAAAGAAGGTTCAAGAGAGGTGACTGTTTCATTTTTTAATGAGCTTGACACAGGAAAAGAACTATGCTCAGGACCTCTGTTTCATTTTTTAACGAGCTTGCCACAGAGAAGAGAAACTATGCTCATGGTTTCGTCTGGATCATGGCTTCCAAGAGGATAATGCTCTATAAGGGTACCATGTCAATGGATAAAACGTGGTCATGGCCTCCAGGAGATCTTCGTTGGATGGAAGATAATCACTTGAGAAGGAACACATGTCGAGGGTCGCGATAGGAGTAAGGAGATCAGGCTCCAATAATCCTACCGAAGAAATCACCATGTCAACTACCAGATCCAAATCATCGGAAGTTGAGGTCATGGGAGACAACACCACATAATTGACATGCAGCGGGGGCGATACTGTCTGCATATAAGAACCACTTAGGGAGGTAACCCAGTCGGGGCTGATGAATGAAAGTTGATCAATAGTCACAATTCTTCCATCGTGAGGGAAAGATATCACACGGAAAAGGGTGGATACAAGAGCTTTCATAGCATAGACATAATCCCTCCCAAGGAGTAAAGCGAAATCCAAGAGGTCTCGAACTACCATGACATCGATAAAGACAGTTTTCCCTCCTAAAGTTACAGGAAACTAAGGAAGGATCCCTAAAGGTTGACTAGTTCTTCAGTTAAAAGCTAATAGATTTTCTGTAACCGGTGCAAGTTGCGGACAACCCAAAGCGTACCAAGCAACAGAAGACAAAATACTAACAGATGCACCTTCATCTATCAGCGTTTGAGGAATGTCCCGACCACGAACCTGTACTGTAATCTGGAAAGGAATGTGGGAGGGAAGACGAGGTCTATTTAGCACACCCCAATCAAAAAGAATGGCCTCATTACTTGGAGGGGGTTTCACGGGAGAAGGAGGAATGCCCCCCGGTACGGTAGAGTCTATATTAATGAGAAAAAAATGGGCAGTATCGGGTTTACTCTCTAGAAGGGGAGTAGGATCGACCGATGATTGGATCAGATCAACCAATGGTGGACTTGGATAGACCACTTTAGCACTCTTCAGAGGAAGAGTGGGACTCGCCGAGGAAGGGACTGGATCGGTCACTTTGACATTCCTCAACGGAGGAATGGGATCGACCGATGGCGAAATTGGATCGACCACTTTGGCACTCTTTAGAGGAAGCGTGGGACTAACTAAGAAAGGGACTGGATCAGTCACTTTCACATTCCTCAATGGAGGAATGGGATAGACCGATGGCGAAACTGGATCGACCACTTTGGCGTCACTCTTTTGATGAAGAGCGGGGCTGATCGATGACGGAACTGGATCAGCTACTTGGCTTCGTGGTTCAATCGAGGAGGAAACTAGATTGACCACCTGATCAACCAGACTGACCGAGGATGGAACCGGATTGACCAATTCATCAACCAATGACGGGTCGGAGCAAAGCTTACGATAACCTTTTGGAAGTTGAAGTTTTTCCAAAAGAGAAGAAGCCTCATCCATACGAGGAAAAAGGTGAGAGTAATGATTACCTTTACATAACATGCAAGGGAACTTGACAATTTTCTTCTTCTTACCAACCCGAACATCACTAGTTGACGGGGTATCATCGACATGACCGACAGAGGCCGATGACGTGGAAGACCACATTTCTAAAACCTTGATAAGACCGGGGCAATCCCTCAGAAAGTGGTCACCCTTACAAAGACTGCAAGGGAATTTGGGTTTTGGATCCTTCGTTTTAATCTTGTTGACCTCATCAACACTCCCAGTACTATTAATAGTAACTAGTTGCTTAGAGCCAACATCTGATGTTGTTGGGGTCTTTGTCCTTTTCAGGCTCTTCTTCATCTTCTCTTTCCGTTTCTTCTTCTTCTGATCAACCTGGCTACTTGCTTTAGATCTTTCACTAGGCGAAAAAGGAGAAATGGAAGAAGACTTGATGGATGAAGAAGGCAAAAAATCGACATGAGGTTGATGTGTGGGTGGTGTATTGACATCCAAAGTATTAGGTGCAACTGAAACATTGGGAGGATTCAGGATCACCAGAGTGGGGAACAACCAAACTGGTAATCCAATAGTGAGTCCTGGAAGACTCAGTGTGGCAGCATACGGAGGACCAAAGTTTCCAAACGAAGGAAAGGTATAAGGTTCCCCAGGAGAAGGGGTTCCTCCATTGGTACTCCCAGGATTCGATGCCATTAACACTGACTCGATCTAAGGTCCACTAAGTAAAACAAACAACACACGCTATGAATTTGAGAAGCAATCAATCAAACAAACCTTCCTACGATGAAACCATTAGTTGGTGATGAAATCCAACATCGTGAGATCAAAATAGGAAGGGGCGGGGATAGAGCGGGTGGATCAGTTACGTTGGCGACCTGCTTAACGGACTTATGCCTTGGTGCAAGCTTCCATGCAGTGATTGTGGATTTACCCTCCAAGGAGCCCGAGTGAGTTTGACCAACGTCTATTCCAGGTACAGTGAGACTTCCATTCACCGTCACCTTGTGTGAGACCCTAAAGATTGTGGCTACTAAGGTCACCAACTCGTAATCAGCCCTTGGGCGGGTACAGTCGACAGTCCAGCCGGAACGTATGGGCAGGATAACAAGTTTGAAATCAACCCGAAAGGCTCCCACACATAATCGTGGGTATACCTTGCAGTGACCCCCAATATACGATCCGACCACTACAAACAATTGAACCACGGAGGGATAATCTCCGTAACTCACCCGAATACGACCTCGTGCGTAACCCCTGTGTGAGAGGGGGATCCCAGGCAGAGTAATATGACAATTGGATTTAACTCTCCCTACCGCAAGATACTAAGTTTGTTTGATAGCTTTGGAAAGTTATCCTTTCAACCTATTCCAAAGCTCTAGACCTTAAACTAATGTAGATTTGCTAACAAAGATGTAAAAAGTCTGATAAATTTTAGTTAAGCATTGATTTTAATGGTTGTTGTTTACTCAGAGGGTGTATGAAAGTGAAACTGATGGAATGATGACTCAATTCCAAAAAATATGCATGAAATATGATAAGCAATCGTTTATTTTCAATGAATACCTATTTAAGGGAAAAAGGAAGAGTCGTTTTCACTATCAAACACTTGATAAGGAATGCCCTCAATCAATTTTGTTCTCAATCAAATCCAATATGATGCTACAACATTTCAGAAATGCAAAATAATATGCAAACTAATCACTAAGATGTACTTTTTTCGTTTGTATGCGAATGATAATCAATTCAATGAAAAATTTCTCCTGTCAACTACCCTTTTAGATCAAGGAGATTCGGACAAGAAAATGCAGATTTCGCACAAACAACACACCCTTTTTTTTTGCGACCAAACAAGGGAAAGAAAACCAACAACGCAAAAGGAAGGAGAAATAAATTGGATCAGATGACCTCAAAGAACCAAATGAGAAGAGTCACAGACTTTTAATGTCCTTCACTAGAGTTCCCGCTCAGTCGGATAGGAGAGAAGAAAGCAGTGGATCGATTTCAAGCTCCCAACAACAAAAACTCAAAAATAATGAAGGAGGGCATAAAATCTGAACAAAAAGGTGTTTACTTCTCAATAGTAAGCATGTCCAAGGTCAAAGGAAGAATCATGAATCACAAAGCAGCTCAGCAAGTGAAGAAACAGGGTCTGGACCTCCAAAAAATGGAATTTTTGAAGAGATTTTGTGCAAAAAGAGGCTGGCGCTCTGGTGTAAGGGACACCAAAGCATTATAACACTCTGTCCAACACTTCCAGGGAGTTTTGGCACTTTGATAACATGGGCAGGGGGGCGCCAGGCTCAAAAAACTCATAAAAATGTCCAAAACCCCAAAATTTTGATCAAATTTTGACAGGCAAGCTGAGTGTGATGGGGTAAAGATTCAATCAACAAATGCAATCAGATATAAAGGGGTGAACAAGGTCGAAAAGCAACAAAGGGTAAGACAAGGTCTACAAGGAAAAACAAAACTAAGAAAGTTTTGATTCTTCCTCAGTGGAGTGGCCAGTTTCTGTTGAAGGAAAATCTCCCTGCGGACAGGTAGATCACCTCAAAGAGATAGACTCTTAACTCTAAGACAGAAAGTGCTTATCATGGTCACTGACTTCCTTTTAGATCTAGGTGGACTAGTGTGTGAGGAGGAAGGAGAAAAGAAGTACCTTTTACCATTGTTTGTCCCTGCACGCTCTGAGTTGAGCTCCAATCTTTCGCTCTTCGATGGATCCTGTAGACAAACAAAGTACGACCACTTCCTACTCTATCAAGATTAGTCTGAAATAGGTCTATCTACTAAAGAGACAAATTCATGTGAGATTGAACACGAATTAGAAAGAAACATGCCAAGCAAATTATAATAATGAGGACAAACCATTGCTTACAATCGTAGATGTATTGCAGCAGTTTCGTCAAGTCCTCCTTGTCTACCCCTTGCTCAAAAGACCCATGATCTGAATGATGATAGCTTCACTGATTTCTCCCTATGAGATCATAGGTCTCTTGCTTCCAAAATATCTCTGTTCCAGCACCACTTATGAGATCATAAGTTTGGTGTGATTCTCCTTTTCCAGTCCTCTTTCACCATGAAAAAGCTTGCTTATATAGCCTTCGAGAGGCTTTAACCACTTGAGATATCCTTGGGGAAGTTGAGGATTTTCCTCCTTCAGTTTAGGATCTACCCTAAGATCATGGCTGGACTAGGGATTCGAATCCAACTGCCTTCCAAGAATGAAAGGATCCTTCCTCCATTCATCTCAACAACTTAACTACTGCCCAGAATAGGTAGCGCTCCCTCAAAAGGACCATCAAAGCGTTGTAGCGCTCCCCGGTAGGCTTAAGGGGGGCGCCAACACTCCCAAAGACACCATCGCTCCCTCAAAAGGGCCAGAGGAGCTTTATAACACTTCCAGACAGTGTAAGGGGGAGCGCCAGCACTCCCAGAAGAGGTATAGGGGAGCGCTCCCCTCCAAAAACTCAGTTTTTTGAGTGTTTTCAGATGGCAAAAGGTTCATGAGCCTGCTGACTCATTTCTCCTCTTCCAAATCAAATGTTTGAGGCGTTTTAAGTGTCCTTCTCATGTTGTTATAGGTACGACATAGGCATCATGGCAGTATGCTTCCCTGACACTTGCGACACTTGTAATGACGACACTTGCGACACTATCGAAGTGAGTAATTTTGACGTGTAACAATAACTATGAAACCATAGTAACACATAATCCATGGAAAAAACATCGCCAACTATGAAATATAGTTTGAGGCCGACAAACTCTGGTTCAACGTGTAAGAGATGCAATTTACATTGACTGCAATTTTTTAGTATGGTATATTATCTTAATAGTATTCTATGCAGACTCCACTGAAAAAAATGTAACAAGAGATCCAACCGCAGATGCAACATCCCAATATTGAAAACCCTAGCCAAACAAGAACAAGCAACAAAGTAAATAACAACCCAGTTAAGAAGCACCAAAAGGCCCAACTGCAGGCGCAGGACCAAAACCTTGCAAAGTCGAATCAAACAACAATAAACAACATGCAGCGAAGAAAGAAGCAAGCAACAACCACTCCACCAGGAATGACGCAGTTCCAATCGCAATTGCAGAAACCCAAACGTGCAAACTGCAACAACACGAACAACAAACAAGCAAGAACAACAACAACATGCAAACAAGAAATCAGTGGAGATGCAAAAAACAAGCATGAACCAATAAACCACCAATGCCACTGAGGCATATAAATTAAAAAAACGGAAGAAAATGTATTGTAACAAGCCTGTTAAGTAAGCTTAGAAGAGTATGTCCACTTTGATCATAAGGGAAATTGGACCTAATATAGAGCTACGAGCTATGATAAAGTGTACCATGGATCAAGGATTTAAAAGCCCTACAAACAAGATTACATCACATTTTCAATTGGTTTAATATGAGGATGATATTGAGGCTTGAATAAATGAAAAAACACGATATCAAGGGGAAACATGAATAACCAAATACCTTCTCTCACTTAGTGAGGAGAATACTCTAAGAACACCCACTATGCATTGACTAGTAAACTCTAGAGAAGCAATAAAAGTGCATCAACTTGCAAAGATGCATGCAACGACATGGATATCAAAGGGTATCGATATGGGCATCTTAGGTCTAGGTTAAGGCTAATATTTTGACCCCAGAAAGAAGACCTTGGGCAATGAAATAGGGGCTAAGATTATATAAAAAAGAAGGGTCCAATAAGCACATATGGGGATGTTTTGGGGTCAACACAAGGACCTTAAAAACCATTCTAATCACTATAACATTATGGTTACACCAAATAACAATGTTGGACACTACATATGGATATGAATCCCATGAACCTCAAGCTAGAGCAGGTCAAGAAGAAGAATATTCTAGGTGTGAGAAAAGAGATAGAAAGAAACTCAATTTCACCTACATTTATTTATGGTTTTATTATGTTTAGTTGGTTTTGCATCCCTAAATGGACCCAGAATTTTACATTAATCACAACTTAAAATTTTGTTTTATAATGCATTTTACACAAAATTGATCAAAATTTAATAACTATATAAAATAGTCACAAGACTTTGTTCTTAATTACTAGGCACAAAATTTATTAATCTCCACTCGACATACAACATAATGAAAGGTTTCATTATTAAGTATAAACACATAGCTCCTTCTCTTTAAGTTTTTCTAAAAATAATTCATATCATTGGATTTTATTTTTGTGAGGTTGATTTTAATTAATCACATGACACCTATTAAGTAAATTATAGTAGTAATCGGGATTATAACACCCGAGTAGAATAATCCAATTGACTTGAATAATCATTACTACCTTCCAATCATAAGAACATATCATAGAAGTAAAGTAATCTAAACAACTAGTTTGAATAATTACTAGAAGAAGTAATGGTTGATTTGGTTGATTGGTTAACTATTAATATGTAAAAAATCCACTAGGATAAAATAAAAGTTGTGACTAGTGTTACTAATTCCTAACTTTCAAGTTTGAAAATAAGTTCATGTTCCTCGTTAATGAAACTAATATTTTGATACTTTTTTTAATTTGAATATTAATATTAAATTTTACAAAGATTAAAGAGTAAAGAGCATTTTATTATACACCAAGAACATTCAAAAGCAAGGCTAAGTTATGAAACACTATACTTTAAAACAAGTGTTGCATGGCAGCTATATTTTAAAACAAGTGTTGCGTGGCAGCTTAGTCCTTGCAGAAGTTATAAAATGCTTCCTTGCTAACGAAGTTTATTCTCTCATGTAGAATAATGTATGTAGTAGGTTGATTTAGATGAACAAAAGTTTGAGCGAATGCGGATTAGAGAAAGTTTGACCGAATGCACATTAGTTAAATCTAATAAGTATATTTTTAGTTAGGATTTCTCCTTGCTATATGGGATTCCCACCAAAGTAGATGCATTGCATATGGCCATATTTATTTTAATATATTTTAGTGGAAATATTCCAGGAACATTTGCTTACCAATTAATAGGGATAGGTTTCTTATTGATCAAAGCATTGAATAAGCGCAAGAAGGTAGGGTCGAACAATGGGAAATAGGACCTTACGACCAAATATCCTCGTTTAAAGCGCTCACTGCACTATCCATCCATCTCCTTCCTTCTGTATCCAACCAACCGAGAAGGATTTTCAACTATGGAAAGGAAAACTCCAAACTATAAATCATGCGACAACAATAAGTCTTTTGTTTTTCCCTTTAAGACATAACATTTCACCTGAACACCGAAGGGATCTTACAATTTCTAACTAATAGGATGAGTGATTCACGGAGCTGCTGCATCCATGTTCAATCGATAGTTTCTTCTCCATTTGCAGGTCTCCCTCGTTATTCTAAAAAGAAAATCTCTTCATTCTGGCTCTTTCCCTCCCAACGTGCTACGGTGTGTGTTTCAATAACCGTCTTTACCGAGCTCAGATTTAACCTCCCCCTTTTCTCGTTGTTTGGTGGGATCAAAGAGTCTATAAGGTGGCCCCCCATTCTAACAAAACAAAGGAGGGGTGGTTCATTATTCGAATAGAAAACGTGTTTCTCCTTCATGATGGTCGTGCTCGCTCGTTCAATGGGGGTGGGGAATGGACATGTAACGAATGATAGGAAGAATACCACTAGCATGTCACCTTGTTCCTATTCTTCTTCCACCTTTGAAAATGACTGGCAACCTTCCTTCCTTTTAGGTTCTATTCCCTGTAGCAACCGACTCTATTAGGTAGGCTCTTGAGACAGATGGATTATCGAGTGGGACAAAATATGCCAGGATGGGTTCTCTCTTTCTTACTTATGGAGACAAACTAAGACTACCAAACATTATGCAAGGATGGGTTCTATATTTCTTTATGCCAAAATGGAAAGTAGTAACCAAAAGTAAGTCGGGATGGGTATTGTTCTATCCTTGATATTGTTTTATCCTTGATGTTGTTTTATCCTTGATGGCCATGATTAGTAATATATATCTTTATGCATAGCCAATAGCGGGTTCGACCCAACTAATAACCAGGAGGTTCGATCCATAACCAGGAGGTTCGATCCATAGCCAGGAGGTTTGATCCAACCAATAACAGGACATACTCTTCTAATCTATAACCCCACTAGAACATTTTTTGGTTTTAGCACACCAACAATAGCATAGGGTTAGAGTCTTTGGACTAGGTGAAGTGAGTAAATTGTTCAAGACTACTAAATAGACTGTAGAGCACTAACGAGCTTATAAATCCAACTTTCGTATAAGCATAGTCGGGAACCCCCTCTCACACAGGGGTTAAACAGGAGGCCACGTGCGGGAGAGAAACGAAGATAAACCCTCTAAAGCTTAACCAATCATAGAAGACATATTGTATATTGGGGGTTGTTCTTGAGAAACCATTGGTTTCATTTGGTCTCGGTGCTTCTTGAACTTCGAATCCATTCGAGGTCCTCTAGAGTCCTACCGTTCCACTTTTCTTCAGTTCTCTTGAAAAGATTCAGGCTTTGATATCATGCCCATACGTTCGGTTATGACTGTTGATTATACCCGCCTGACGGTTGACTGTGAGTTGGTAACCTTAGTGGCCTTTCCTAGGTACCTATAGAGGTGATTGTGGGAGGATTCCCACGGTACCTGGGTCAGATGTCGTATTACACTCTCAGTACCCTTGGAGGTTGGGGTAACTACTTCTCATTTCTTCACTGGCGGCTTGATATCCTATCTTTAGAAGATCCTTAAACCTACTTTTGTTTGGTTGATTGGTTTTAGTTTTCATAGGGGTGTGTTTCTTTGACTTTTGTAGTCGGCCTTAGGATCAAATATTTCACAATATGGAACCTGACATTCATGAACCTCAACATAATCTTTCTTATGAAGCAATGATTACAGATCACACTTATGAAACCTGGAGCATCGCTCTTGGAAGTGGCCATCACGTTGAACAACCGGTCCCAACCTTCGTAGAAAGCTTTTCATTTTTTGTGAATCATTTGTTTACTGATCCATTCGGCCAACCACTCATTGATCCACCATCCATGAGATATGTTAATTCTTATTCTTCTTATCGATTACCACCCGGTTCCAACACTACACCATCTTTTGGTGCGAACCCATCATCTTTTGGTTTTCCTGAAGGATTTGGGAAATTGGAATTCATCCTTTTCCACAACTCCTATAGTTGATACTCCTGGTGCTTCACCTTACTGGAAATATCATTGACCCAGGTAACCCCGACTCAACCACTTGCACATTCATCTCCTTTCACACATGAGTCATGTAATATTCCTCCTTCACTATTTTCGTACATGCACACACCAAGTGCCTTACTTGGTCGTTCCATTCGTCAAATGGTCGGCATTCAAGTCATTCAGATAACAATAGTTGCACAAGCTACTCAACCTCCATCTCCTACATCATAGATTAGTATACCCTACATTGGGGGTCAATCTTCAATGGGAGGCAAATCTTCAGCTCGGGGGCAACCTTTAGTTACAAGGAAACTGTTTACTGGGGGGAAACCTACATGGTTGCAACATCAACAAGCCCGAGGGAAAGTTGCTCCTGCAAGTCCTTCTATCCTACTACCACTTTCCCTCTATCAAGTTGTGCATCTTTTGTGGGCTCACCCCAATCTGACGGGCGTTCCTTCGCAAGGAAATATGCCCTATCAATTTGTCAACCCCACGATTCTGATGTAACTGTTCCTTCAATTACAATATATGGGAGGTCCACCAAGCCAACCACATCACATCGGGGGACCATCAAGTCAATTTCAGTATGTAGAAGGTCCATCCGCTCCATCACAGTACATGGGTGGTTAAACAGGACAACCACCTTACATGGGTGGACAACCCATGCAACTACCTTATATGGGAGGACCATCTAGTTTTGTCGTCTCACCACAACTTGGATATGGTCCTACTAGTGTTCCCACGTAATATAGTTATCACCAGTATCCAAAGCCTAACAAAAAACTAGCATTCTTGGCTACATTAGATCTACCATATCTGTTGCGTATGACAAACGATCCCATCCTGCATGCCCTGTTTTGGCCCACCATACCTACGAAATTACCGTTTGACATCCCAAAATTATATGGAAAACCTGGGGAAGATCCTAACAATCATGTTATTACTTTCCATTTCTAGTTTTCTTCCAACTCTTTGATGGACGATTCCATTTGTCTTAGAATTTTCAGGGAACACTTACAGGTGCAACAACAAAATGGTATATTGAGTTGTCATGTAACTCCTTTGTCGACTTTAACTCTCTTTCCATGGAATTTCTAATACATTTTCAATTGCCTATATGGTATGAGACCAGTACAAAACTTTTGACCTTGCTATGGCAATCCTCTTCCACCGACATATCTGATCATATTTATGAGTGGAGACGACAAAGACAATTGATTAAATCTCCAATTCCGGACCAACTCCTTGTGGATTGGTTTACAAAGTCTCTCTTGTCTCCCGTTGCCCACGATGTTTCTATGGAAAAATTAGTTACTGAGGAGCAAGCTATCAACCATGCATAGTATTTGGACTTGGTTTACTCCCAGTCTGGAACACTTTACGATTTAATCCCTAACACTCCTCGTCCATCGAACAATCCATCAAGACCTACTCCAGAACCAAGTTATATTCCAAACACCAACACTACTTCCACTGCTGCTCAAACCTGTGAGGTGAATGCGGTCCAATCCACTTCATCTTTGCAACCAGGAGGTAAGAAGAAAAAAAAGGATAAATCCAAGAAATATTCTAACGAGCAAGATAATCCTAAGTCTGTTGATACTCAATCGACTAGGAAGCTTGAATATCCTTGTATGATTTGTGAGAAAGACCACTACACGAAAGAATGCCCTCATCGTGAGGTTGTCACTAAATATCTAAAGAGTACCTCCCAATCGGTTCAACAATAACATTTTGGTGCGCAAAATGCTACCCCTCCGCAAGGGGGCAACGCAAGTCATTCCCACCATGGGGATGCTTCCACAAGCGCCTCTGAGTGTACATGTTTAAGACAATTAATGTCATGACTCGAGCAAATACCTATGACGCTCCTCCAAGTGATCAGGCTAAAGGAAATGTTGTCGATCATCCCTCCAGTTCCACTCCTCCTCCATATTCCAATGCTCTTCATATTGAGAAACCACTCTCTGACACATCATTGCACCCACCCAAGAGCGTAATTCGAAAGGAGATATTTAATCCCAATGCCCGCACTTCCCAAAACTACAACATCATTAAAGATTTGGCACAAGCACCTTGTGCTATTTCAGCGCTCAAAGTTCTACATCTTTGTCCAAGTCAAAATAGAACCTTGTTGTCAGCCATTGGAGCCATGGATCCCGAGGAGTCGAACATGATTACATTTAATCTTGACTATTTTAAGGAGAGGGTCTCCCACCACTTAGCATTCCAAATTCAAGTTTTTTTTGGTGGAAAAAACATCCATCACACTATTTTGGATGAGGGAGCCTCCACCCGTGTCATGTTTTCTCCTTGTTGGAGAGCCCTTGGTTTTCCTACACTTACCCCATCTCCTAACACCTTGAAAGTGTTTGATGGAAATGGTTTCCAACCTCATGGACTTTAGCAATATTTTGATGTGACATTGAATGGTAAGACCGTTTCGGTTGATATTGAAGTGGTCGACACACCCCTGGATTATAATTTGTTACTTGGTCCTAGTTGGTTCTATGCAATGACTACCGTTGCATCTTCGGTGTTTCGTATCTTGCAATTTCCCCATCAAGGAAAAATTATCATTGTTGACCAACTTGAGTATACAACTCCAGATCTCCACAATGTTGTAGCGAATAATGTTCCTTTTCTAGGACATAATGGTTTTGAGAGTATAGGTGTAGGTATTCTTAAGGATTTCTCACTCATGGGGGTTTTTCCTCTGCTTGCTCCTCCCACCGCACAAGTTGCCACATTAAAGATGATTTTGACTCAGGTGCGACAATCCCTAGAATTATCTAATCCTTTGGTAGTACGTCGTATTAGCGAGCATAATTCATCGTCTCTGTCAAACTCGTTTCTTATACATTATTTTCGTCACCCCTGTGACCGTTAATGATGTACACCTATCCTTTGTTTTAGAAGGATCAATTTCCTTAATCCTCGAAGAAGAATGAAGATGAACTTTCCCAAAGAGATGAAATTATCTTTTCCTTTGTAAAAATACTTATAAATAAGGATCGTCGCACCTTGCTCAGTGTTAAGGGTGCAACGATCTAGGATTGACACAGGTTGCACCACAATGGCCTGCGACATCATCACAGTTTGCACAGTGTTAAGGGTACGATGATCGTCCATACGAAGAACAAGAGAAGCTTGGATATGAGTCACATCCCTGAACTCATGGGATCATCCTAACCTCCTCACGCTATCCTTTTTAGCTTATAAAAGGAGGGGAGTTTTCATGGGAAAATTAGATTTTTTGTGTCAACTTTGAGAATAGCTTTTGAGAATGGCTAATGATTTAGTAGAATTTTGGCTTGAGAATTCTCAGCTGAAGGGATTATGATAGGCTTTTGATTTATGTTGTCAAGATAGATTGTTAGTATATTCAAACCTACAGTCTCAGAACTCGTTGGAGAAGAAGTGTGTGTGAAGCAAGGAACTGTTGGAAGGGACCCTACAACATCAAGGCATCGATTGTATTCTCCTTTTCATATTTCTAATACAGTAATATATTTCTTTCCCATAAAAAAATTCTTATTTTATTACATGACTCCTTGATCACATACATAGGTTTTGTTAAGTATACATTGTTGCTTTCACTTCGTTGGCTCATGTATTTTTACAGGTTCAACATCCCATAAGCCTTGGAACGGAGCGAGGATGACACAGGTGAGGACAAACAACTTTTAAAAGGTATGTCAATTATCTCTTGTTAGTTAGTATGCTTGCTAATTAAAACTTAGTGAAAGTTTTATATTCTGTCTTGTTTTGTTCTAGTTTCGGAGTGAAACTAGGGAGATCCGTTTGTGTATGCACTTACCGATTTGTCCAATAACATCGTTAAAAAATGAAACAGATCCACCTCCATTAGAATCAAGTCTCCCTCTGGATTGAGTACTTGAAATTATTTTCCTCCACATAGTGAAAATGTTTCCATTAGTAACCAGACACCTAAACAAGGAAAGAAGAAGAGTTGTCGTAGGAAATGACACTTGGGGGGCAGGTATCCAGCCTCTAGACATCAAGCTAGAGCAAAACCACTAGATTCTATCACACAAGCTAGGGGTAAACTACCTCTAGAGAGACATGCTGCTAGGAGTGATCCTCACTTGGGGGTCGTTCCCCTCGTAACGTAGTAGTGTTTTCTAGAACGAGCTTAGATGTTGTTCTTTCTCGTGCTCGTAAAAAAATGAGAATAGGGTACCGAGTACACTTTTATCTCTTTTTTAGACTCCTAAATTCTATATGAAAAAATAACTCTTTGGAGTTTCCTTTAAGCTCTTTTCATACTCCCTAAACATGAAAATATTATTTATCGAGTGATTTTGCTTTGTTTCACACTCATTAAAAGGTTTGAAAGGGCGTCTTTCAAGTGATCTTGCTTTCTCTTGTGGGAGATCATCATGTGGGGAGGTTCTTGAGATTATATTATGTCATGATCTTCTAGAATCTCCTCATCAGGGGAAGTTATGACTTCCCTCACTGGTTCTGCAACTCTGGGAGCTACAGGTTCTTCTTCACATACTTCTTCAAGCTGACATCTTCTTGATTTATTGAGTGTTGCATCTTCAACAAAGGTTACATCCCTGTTGATCTCAATGTGATGGTAACCTGGTATATAAGCTCTGAAGGCCTTGGAGACCTCACAGTATCCAACAAATATTCCCTTATTTCCTGAAGGGTCCAGCTTGGTTCTCTTCTCTTTTGGAATGTGTACAAATATCGGGGAGCCAAATATTTTGAGATGGTTTACTTCTGGCTTCTTTCCGGAGAACATCTCTTCTGGGGTCTTGAACCCAAGTGCACTATGGGACAATATGTTTTGTACATATACTGTTGTTTCTGTTGCTTCTGCCCATAAGAACATTGGAAGATCTTGATCATGGATCATGGTCTTCACTGCTTCCATTATAGTTTTGTTCTTTCTTTCTGTTACACCATTTTGTTGAGGATTGTAGGAAGTGGTGAACTCCCTCTTGATCCTGACATCTTTGCAAAAGTCTACAAACTCTTTTGAGGTGTATTCTCCTCCATTATCTGACCTGAGTATCTTGATCTTTCTTTCAGAAAGATTGTCTATCAAGGCTTTGAATTCCTTGAATTTACTAAACACTTCATCTTTTGATTTCAAAAAGTAGGCCCGGGTTTTACAAGAATAGTCATCAATAAAAGATACATAGTATACATACCCACCGATGGAGGATGATGGCATTAGGCCACACACATTTGAGTGAATGAGTTCTAGGACTCCTTCTGCTTTACTGTCTCTCTTCGGAAAAGGGGTCTTGATGTTCTTCCCTTGTGAACATCCATTGCACACACCTTCATGGTCAACCTTGAGTTCTGGTAGACCTGTGACTGCCTTGCTTACACAAGGTAATGCCTTGTAGTTGATGTGGGCTAATCTTCTATGCCAAAGTTCACATGGATTCTTAATGGATTGGGTCATGGCTACTTTTGAGTGACCCTTTATCTTATACAAGCCACCTTCTTCTTTTCCAATAATGATTGCTTCTTCCATGGTTTTTCCTTTGGCCCACATAATAACTTCTCCATCTATAAAGGAAACTTTGAAGCCTTTCTTCTCTAAAGCTGATATGGAGAGTAAGTTCTTTGTCAAACCTGGTACATAGAGTACATCCTTCGTCTTCAATGGAGTCCCTGAATTAAGCTTGTAATTTGATTCTCCTACTCCCTTGATAGGGTATTGATAATCATCTCCAAGTGTAACTTTATGAGAAAACTTCTTTTCTGAAAGGCAAGAGAGAATAACTCTTTGACCTGTCATGTGCTTGGAGGCACCACTATCAATGAGCCAAGTGTCCTCACCCGGTGATATTGATCCTGAGAGGGCCGAGATTAAGACATGGTCTTCAATTTGTTCTTTTATCATCTTTGTGGGTGGCTCTTCATCTTCAACTACATGGGCATGATACCTCTTGTTTTTCTTCTTGTATTCTTCTCGTCTAGCTGGACAATGTTTTGCAATATGTCCCATATTGTCACAATGGTAACATTGGTAGGATGAGAAATCTTTTCCTTTTCTTTGTCCTTTCTGAAACTTCTGGAATCTCCTTGATTGAGATTCTTTATGTATGAATTTGTTTTGGGGGTGAGACTCTTTATGAGTTTCTTTCTGGAAGTAAGACTTCTTTATTTATCCTTTAGTGTGAGTAGCTAGGGCTTGATCTTCATCTCTTGATAACAAAGCTTCTCGGTTAGCTACACTTGATTCTTCTTGAATACATTCTTCCCAAAGACTGTCAAATTGTAGTTTCTCCTTTCTGGTGCAAATAGTTTGGATGAATGCATCCCAAGGTCTTGTGAGACCATTAAGGGCCATCATTATGAGTTCGTCTTCATCTATGGTATCTCCAATTGCTTCTAGTTGTTCTTTGAATTCTGATATTCTGGAGAAATATTCCTGGATCGTTTCTCCTTTCTGCATCATTGTATCCTTGAGTTGAGTTCTTAGATTCATCTTCCAATTTATGTTCTTTCCTTCATATAATCTGGTTAGGGCATCAAACATTTCTTTTGGATTATTCTTTGAAGACACTTGAGGAATCAAGTGATCTTTGATAGAATCTGCAATGATTCTTTTGGCCCTAATTGTGTCCTTTTGGTGTTTTGCTTTAGCTGCAACATTGACGAGTTTTGGTATATCTTCTTTAATGAATCTTGCTAGGTCATTCTCTTCAAGAATGAGTCCAATCCTATACTTCCAGGCACAAAATTTTTCCACACCTTCTAGCTTGTCAACAAGATTAGTGTTAGAATATGAAGGATTGTGCTCGTTTTACCATTGACAATATCACTATTGTCACCCAACCATAGGCCGAAGCCACCCTCCGAGCACCTTAACTTTGACAAAGAATCACTCTGGAAGCAAACCCTAGGCTAGATAGCCAAACAAAGGGTAGTGCACCTTTCCCCAAGGATAACGCACCATCAAGAGCTGATTAGATATTCCAAACCCTAGCCAAGAGATATTCCAAGCCAAAACATAACTACTAGCTGCAGCAACTAAACGGACAACTCTCCTCAAACCTGCGCACAAAACTGGGCACTACAGTGCACACAAGTTGTTGCTCTGCAATTCTGAGACTGCCTACCAGAATGAGAACTGGCCTCCTGTATTTATACTAATTCTAGCTAACTTCCTGGGCTGACTTCTCATTCTGGGTATCTGTCTGTTTAGTATATATTATTATTTCTGGTTGACTTCTTCTCTTGGAGGTTAATAACCTAATATAAATTATCTTCTTGAGCCGACAAGTCTTATAGGGTTATTAGAAAACTCATTAGGGTTTCTTCTTGCTTCCCGGAGTATTCTATCCTCATCAGGTTTACACGTGGAGGTAAATACCTCCCGCATCTACCATAATATCAACACTCCCTCCTAGCTAGGGAGGTATTACAGGTAATGGTCTTGAGCACAAAAACATACCATTCACCCAGTAGCATCAACATAGTTCTACAGACTAGATCATGAGCACCATCATCATCATCAATGTCATCAGCTGCATCATCTCTCGATAACCATACTCTATCTGAGTAATCAGACATGATGCTCACTCCACAGAGTGATACAAGATCCATTCCTCTAATCTAGAAGAGTAAATGCTCTGAACCATTTTCTGTCTGGGAAATCTTTATCCTTTGATTATCCATCTAACTGATAATCATTTCCAATACTGTTGATAGTCATCGAGGCAATCGAAACAAAATAGAACACAATTGTGTCCATCCATAGTAGTACATAACTACAATCCAGTGGTACATTACCACGCCAAGTGACACACAAGTACTTGATCAACAACGTATAGTCACGAACAATGGAACACATCCACCACAATAGTATACATCTATTGTCATACAGTCTTCATAACAATCATTTGATATCAACCCGCACAGAAACAATGTTATGATATAAACTGAATCATCTGGGCCAATCTTTCACTCACATCTGTGAGATCTGAAAGAATATCTGCCCTCAGAGTAGAACAATGAGATATCTGGACTATTCTTCTCAAGCAAGGAAGAATAATTGTCCTGTCTTTTGAACCTGGACCATTCCCCACCCTGGGCCATTCTTCCTACACTAATCAAAGTGCACCCTGGAGAGAATGTATAAACCTTAAGGAATGCTTTTCCCTGATTGTTAAGCCTGGACCATTCCCCACCCTGGGCCATTCCTCCTACACTAATCAAAGTGCACCCTGGAGAGAATGTATAAACCCTAAGGAATGACTGTCCGAACCATTTCTTCTGTTAACCACAAGAGGAAAAGACGGTCCTGTACCAACCTCCAAAACAGACCATTCCTCATGTTAACCACAATGAGAAATCATTTTCCGGCGAGGTGGGCCAATCTTCTTGAGTAACCCTCAAGAAGAGAGACTGCCCTAGAGCACTCCCCATGTTAACCACAATGGGAAGTCGTTGTCTATGATACATCAACAATCTAGACCATTTCCCATGTTAACCGCAATGAGAAATCGATGTCCGTCAGAAATCTCAATCCACTTTCCAAACTTGAAAGGAAACTGCTCATCTTGGACCATTTTTTGAACTAAAAAATGACTATCCATAAATCAATACATATCAGTGCTCCCTCCCAACCTGGGAGTCATCTATTCCTTTTTCAATAAGGAAGTCATCTCCACGAGCTCCAACTTGAGTACACAAACTCTTTTATCTTGGACAGAAGCTTTACCAAGATGTCTATTTATCTGCTCACCTGTGGAGATATGTATTGGAGAACCTCTTTCTCCTTTCTGAACTTCATCACAGATAATGTAATGCTTGATTTCAAATGTACTTTTTTCTGGAGCACTAGTCTTCTTTGAAGGATTCATGTAGCTCTGATCAATAAAATATATCATTGTTGGAAAACTAGAACATATCCATGTGGCACTTCTTCTGTCATCATGAGATTTGATCTTCTGAGTAATAAGCTTGATACAATATCTTGTTATAGGAAATCTTCACCACGCTTCTGCTGTGCACTGGAGGTTCTCCACCAAGTTATTTTCTTCCATTTGCATACAAGGGTCTCTTTCTAGTATGCCTCAAAGTCTTGAGGTTGCTCTTCATATGTTCTTTATTCAATTTTTTTGGAGAACATTCTTTGCATTCATCTGATGTAGAACTCCAACTTATGGATGTTGATATAATGACTCATGTAGAGATATGTCTGGTTTACTGGAACAAATAATCACCATAGTCTTCTCCCTCCATCTGGGAGAACCTCTAGTTATAGATCTCGCAATGTTTTCATTCATAAGTCTTTCATACACTATTCTTCATCACGACTTTCAGTTCCTCTGCTTGATTGCTTTTATTGAGTTCATATTAGGCTGGCAATCTTGTGATATAATGACTGGTTGTTCTGACTTCTCTTGTTTCTTGGAATCTTCATGTTCTTCCTCATGTTTTTCCTTTAGCTCTTGGGTCCATGGAGTTTCTTATAGATTCCATTCCCTAAAGATTTCACTTCTTTCTTTTATCATAGGATCACGGATCTGGATGGACAACCAGGGATACTTTAAGGATTTTCTTCGAAGAGGTCTTCTTCTGTGGTTGAACTGAACACGTACTGTCTTTCATGGCTGCTACCATACTTCATCATTTTCAATGGATTATAGGATTAGCTCCCTCCTGATCCTTGCTTCATGTATGAGTGCATATAATCGGCTCCCTCCGTCTAACAGAGTCCATGATTCCGTCTGCATCCTTATTGTCTATTGCAATATATAGTTGGCTCTCTCTGTCTGACAGAGTCCACGCTTTCGTCTTGTTGTCTTCCACAAAAAGTTATAAGTCTTTCTCTGACTTCTTTCTGTCTTTGCTTCTTCTAAGTCTCTTCGTGATTGATTCAACGTATTTCATCCTTTCATGTGTATTATCTAATGATATCAATCCTTATCTTGTTGTTCTTCCATAGGTATAGTTCTTCTTGGAATTCATTATCTTCCAGGAGATAGATATACAAGATATGTACAGAGACGATGCAAACAAGATATGTACAAGAAATAAGAAGAGTATTGTTACCTTTAGAAGAAGAAGTCTCTTTCATCCTACTTAGTCTTCTTTGTAGGTTCCTTTTCTTCGGCCATTGAAGCTTCGTGTTTCTCCTTTGCATTGATCCTTGATTCTTCTTGAGTACATCAAGTCCAAAGTTCTTCAAATGTCGGATACTCCTTTCTTGTGTTCATGCTTGCGGCAAATGCATCCCACGTCTTGGGAAGACCATTGAGTACTATGTTTACCAACTCCTTCTCTGTGATGATATCTTCAATAGCTTGTAGTTGATCTATTAACTGAGAGATTCTCACAAAGCATGATGTTATGTTGTCATCATCATTCATCTTCATGCCACGGAGCTCATTCTTCAGACTCATAACTTGTCCAATGTTTCTGACCGAGAAGAGATTTGTTAGGGCATCGTACATCTTCTTCGATGAGTCAAGATGGGAGATGTAGGGTATCAAGTGGTCTTTTATGGAATCCACTATGATACTCATGGCATTGATGTCACCATATTTGAACTTCTACATAGTTGCAACGTTCTGCGGTTCCTTCTCTTTTCCTTCTTCAAACTCTGGCTTCTCGATCTTTCCTTTCACGATATCCAACACTTTATTCTTAGCAAGGATGAGGTTAATCCTTGTCTTCCACACTCTGAAGTTAGAAGCTCCATCTAACTTGTTTTCTGACTTCATAGAATAAGTCATGGCTTCTTTGACTTGGTCAAACCCTAGATTTGACCATAAACTCAAACTTGACGTCTTGGCTTGCTGAGAGTACCGGGAGATGCGCTAGGCTAGGGCGCACTGATCTATCCGGAGATTAGGTCAATCTCTTCACTTAAGGTGTCTCAACGAGAGGATTAGGGTTTCTGCAACTGCACCTACTAGTAACCCTAGCGGCATTGCTTTGGTGACTGCTCCTGCTAGAAACCCTAGCGACAGTTCTTCAACGAGCTTAATATCCTTCTGGCTATGTTTCCTTCTAGCGATTAGACTGAATGAAGGAGGTGTGGGCCCATAACCTGCTAGAATATGAAGGATTGTTCTCATTTTACCATTGACAATATCACTATTGTCACCCAACCATGGGCCGAAGCCACCCTCTGAGCACCTTAACCTTGACAAAGAATCACTCCGGAAGAAAACCCTAGGCTAGATAGCCAAACAAAGGGTAGCACACCTTTCCCCAAGGATAACACACCAACAAGAGATGATCAGATAGTACAAACCCTAGCCAAGAGATATTCCAAGCCAAAACATAATTGCTAGCTGCAGCAGCTGCACCGATAGCTCTCCTCAAACCTGCGCACAAAACTGGGCACTGCAGTGCGCACAAGTTGTTGCTCTGCAATTTTGAGACTGCCTACCAGAATGAGAACCGGCCTCCTGTATTTATACTAATTATGGCTAACTTCCTGGGCCGACTTCTCATTCTAGGTATCTGTTTGTTTAGTATATATTATTATTTTTGGTTGACTTCTTCTCTTGGAGGTTAATAACCTAATATAAATTATCTTCTTGAGCCGACAAGTCTTCTAGGGTTATTAGCCAACTCATTAGGGTTTCTTCTTGCTTCTCGGAGTATTCTATCCTCATCAAGTTTACACGTGGAGGTAAATACCTCCCACAGCTACCATAATATCAACACATAGTGCTTGCAGACATCTTTTACCTGGAGCTAGCAAAATGACCAAAAAATGAAAGTACTCAAAATTGAATTTTGAACTTACCAGGAGGTGCGCTTGGCTGAGGCGAGTAGCCTGGTGTGTTTAGATTTCAGAAAATCCAACTTTTACGCCTTTAAATTTGACCAGCGGATTTATGGACTGGTGCTTCTGGTTTTTTTGTACTTCTGGTTTTCTGGTACTTCTGGTTTCCTGGTACTTCTGGTTTTCTGGTACTTCTGGTACTGGTGAAAACTAGGGTTTCACTTTTCGGGAGATCTAACCACTGAAAAGGTGCGCTAAAGATGCCAAAGTGTTCCTTGAGGTAGGCACACTTTTCTAGATGGTTTTGGGGTTGAAATTATTCTTCAATAAAAAGCCCTAATGTTCATGTACGATAACAGTGACATTTTTCTTCTTCTTGTGAAAGATGCTCTCTTTAGCTTAGCTTTGATACCATGTTAAGGTTTAAGCTATTATTGGGTTTCTTTTCAATTCACTAGATAACCATAGCATAGATAGGATCACTGAGAAATACACAATCACAAGAGACACATCATTTATCCTGGGAAACCCTCATGGGGAAGAAAACCCAGCAAAAACTTGCTTAATATAGATAGCCAATACAATGCCAAGAGAATGAACCAAACAATACATAAAGTTCTCTCCCAAGTATGTGCCTCTCTCTCTCTTCCTTCTTCTCCAACTGCAGCTCCACACTTGTTCTCTGATGAACAAGTGAGTGAGTGAACAAATGAGTTGTTGGCCTCCTTTATTTATATAATCTGATAGGTGCTGAAAGGATGTGTCTTTTCACTGACAGGGCCGACTTCTCTTTCTGGGTGGTTAGAACCACCTTAATTAATTATGAGGGCCGACTTCTCATTCTGCTTATTACAATTAGGGTTTGACCAATCCACAAAAGGGGATTTGGTCATTTACAATGCCCAACATGATCAATTTACAAAAGGGGATTGATCTAATGAATAATACATCAATAATAAATAGAATACTCTTTACAGTTACAATATTTCAACAACATTATTGATAGTCCATAACTTCACTCCTCTATCACATTCCTCACGATGAACCTATACTGTCTTATTAGGAATATATTGTAAATCACATAAACTGAATCCTAAGTTCCTCCCAAGGTTGTCCCCTCTGTCATGGCCTAGCATTAACTCTTCATTATAAGCCTTTGATCCCTTCCATATTTCTAATAGTTCCTCTTTATACCTAAATATTGACCTAGAACAAAACTCCTCTCCTTCACCATAATATACATGATTGAGATCCATTCTTATGTTTTTATTTATTTATTGTGTCCAATGCAGCTATTAAAATATACAAATATAAGTTAAAAAATACACCAATTACATAGATCCTTCATCTTTTATCTCAATTTCTTTTTCCTTTTTTTTTTTTTGTTGGTTGTCCATCTCTTCTACCTGGTTTTCCATAGTATATATAAAATCACGTGATTTACTTCTTTTATAGGTCAATACTATATGATACTTCAGACAACCTTTAACCCAACTTTGAGGCATCTTTTGCACTTCTAGAAATTTTGCATTATCATGACATTTTTAAAAGTTAAGATTCTAAGCTTATACTATTCCTTTATCTTCTACAACTTGACCAACCACAAGCATAACCTTGTAGTTACTTTGAAAGTTCTATGACACAACTTTGTGTTCTAAGTTCACAACATAACCTTGGATAACTTTCATAACCCCAAAACATAGAGATGATTCTCGCAATATTTTTTTTATTTGCAACATTGTTAAACTATGACTCTGCTCTACTATAACTTTATTGAACCCACGACTTTTTTATAAGCACAATGCGCCCTTACATAACATGTTTTGCCCAAATAAACTTTTATTTTAGTTACATTCTTACGAGGAATTTACATTTTTGCAAATTACTTACTTCTACTTGGCATAACGTCTTTTAACTACAATACAATAGCTCCATTATTTTACATATATAATTTCATCCATTCAATCCACTAATTATTTGCAACTTCCATCTCTCATTGCACACACCCAATGTTTTTTGTTGCTTCTCACAATTCCTTCATCACTAATGATATATTTTTTGGTAAATAAAAATAAAAACCTTATATTAGTTTTAAGAGAATTTTTTTAGAAAAAAAATACTAATATTCAAACTCTTAATCTCACACATGGATACTATGGATACTAGATGGAAAAAAATGTAACCATAAATAATAATATCAACCAGAGTGTTGGATAATGTATAACTAGCACAACCACAATTACGTGGCTGATTAACGCCAAAAGGCATATTAAAACGAAACGCGGCTAGCATAGAAATGAAACGAAACGCCGCCAACACAGAAATGAAACGAAACGCGGTCAGCACAGAAACACGGCCACCACTCTGTGCAAATATCTTAATATTTTTTAATCAGGTAGATGTGGCAATAAGTTAGTGAACATAGTAATTTTTAAACACAATTAGGTAAATGTAAAAAAGTAAACATATAAACGGATGTCTTTATAACAGCTAGGAAGTTAATGGATGAAATCCAAGCCATTCATTTATTGTGACGACTAAGAATATTCTAGGCATTTATTGTGACGACTAAAAACCTATTAAATGTGCCCATTGTCAATAGATGTATGCCTTTCGACGTAATTAACAAAAATAAGGTTACTCATTATTTTTCTTTTGTTTAAATGGTTTGAACAATTAACATTCGTACAAAAAATAATAACCCAATTATAATATATCAATTGACCATCATATGTAGCCAGAAAATCCACAAAGAAGTAAACTTGTTACGACTCATTTTCCCACTGATTCACATTTTTTCTTATATTGCCATATAGATAGAAAACTGAAGTGATTTTGTATGTTGTTCATATGGCGTGAAATGTGAATTGAAAAAGATCATTTATGCTTCTCATTTGCGGGTCAGTGTGAACACATTTATCTATGTTTTTTTTTATATGGCATATTTTTTCTTTACACATTCCTTTATGGATCATATCTCATTTATATGGTTTCCCATGATTAATTTGTTGATTACATTTATAACAATGACATTGATTCTTTTATTTGAATGCCTAGTTGTTCCTTTTGGATACTGATCTCTACCTATCTCGACACTTGGAATAACATGGGTATTACCTAATCCAGGTGGATATCGGTGGCCACCCACCTTTTCCGACTGGCTCAAAACAGTTTTCTGGCAATTTTGGCAATTTACTATTTTTAGCAGGTTTTAACTTCCGGGGCCATTTTGAGGGCCTAAATGAAGGTTTTTTGAGATCGAGGTTCTCAATTATAGTCAAAGGCATGATTTAGCCCCCAAAATGAATCTCCTCGACGATACCTTTCCAACGAGCTATCACACGCCTAAAACGAAGATCGTATGCAAAAGTTACGACCCCAGGAAGTTGATGCACCAACTTACCCAAATGGGGCCCACATGACTTTTGGCGCTTCATCTCCTAGGGTTAGGTTTTTGGATGTCTAGGACTTTTGGCATTCCCGATTATTGTAAAAAGGCCTCTAGATCCTCATTGTAACCATCTTCTCACGGATGCGAGTAGCAACCACATCTCTTCTCAGAGATAAGCTACCAACGCCCTAGCTAGTTTATTTCCATTCTGTTTGTAAGCATATTTCAGTCATTTGTTATTAATGAAATGAAGTCTTATTTCCGTTGCATCTCTACGTTTATGTGTATTTCTGTATTTCATTGTGTTCCTACATAAATCAGGATCAGTGGTATCAGAGCGGTTTGCTCATTCTCAATCCTTCTTTGCATGTCCCCAACGAGATCGGGGTATAAGGAGTTGGGGTTCGATTTGGTTGAACCTTTGCAAGATCAGCCTCGCAAACCCCGACGACCGCCCATGGGAGAAGAAAAGAAATATGAGGGAGTAGGAGATCCTATCAAAATGTTGCTCGAGGAGGCCCTCGAGAAACAAAGGAACGCGATGATGGACAACTTTGCCCAGATTCTTC
>ML813795.1:129973-158558 GCA_009831015.1 Picea engelmannii | reverse complement strand
GATAAGACCCGCGTGCATCTGGATGGCCCAGGATTGAGCGCTCAAATCTATGGTCAGCGTTGGATTCCGGACCCCCCCCTCCATTCTACCTTTAATGGAGGGGGGGGGGTCCGGAATGAGTGATAAAAGGCGTGCAAAGATATGCGACCAGGAAACAAGCGCTCAGATCAATAGCTCAAATTGTTTTTTGGACCCCCCCGACTGATATGCTTTTAACTGAGGGGGGGGGTTCGGAATGGTATCTTTCCTCTGGCGGGCCCTCTTTATATGTGGCAACAATCTAATGGCCCCGAGTCCCATCATCTCCTGCTATCTGATAGACCTCTGTCACCTTCCACCTTTCCCGAACTGGTCATGTCCCATAACTGCTGTCAGTCCTTCCGCCCCATTCACTCGTGGCAAGCCCCTTACTATGATTTTTACCTCTAATCGATAGCCACCACGACACCCGTCTATATCCCTCAGCCACCGTCACCTGCCATATCACCCTCGAAATGATCCGTTGGCCATTTATTACTAGATAACCTATCCTTTATCCAGCTGACCTGTCTCCCACGCCCAACTGACCCTCGTTTATTTAAAACTACCGTTATTCTCCTTACTTTCGTTATTCACCCATCGCACCAGATAAATTCACCGCTTACTCCTCCGTTACATTCCGTTGCCCTCATCCATAGTCAGGCGCCCCCACTAATGTTGTGTTTTATTGCAGGTACTATTGCAGAAATGGCACCAAAATCCAAACAAGCAAAAGGAGAGGAGAATATGTTTCTCCCGCCTCCTGTCGACATGGACAGGATCCCACTAGTCGACAAAGACCGATTAATCACGGATACTAAGTGTGATTTTTATTTCTCAGACCTCCAGTCGTGGCTCAGGGAAGTTTTCTTAGACCAGAGTGATGAAATTGGACTTTGGGAGTCCAATTTACCCCTCTACGTCTTCCCTCAGATCCACCATTTTTCGGAGTTCGCTCTCAAGTGCCAAGCTCACTATATTCTTGAGAAAAGAGCCATCGTCTCCTCATTTGAAGAGATCCTGTTCCTCATCACGCCCGAATCCATAGACCAGATGATGCAAATCCCCCAAGACGACTCTGCATCTCCCTTCAACCTGGCAATTTTCACAGAATTATACCAGAAAATGACCTTCCCCCAAAGAGCTCAAATATTCGAGCTCTTCCTTCCCCCATCCGCTCAATTTCCCTCCACAAATCCTCCTTATCCGTCTTCCATGTTTTCCACTAAGGGAAACCAGGTCATCTCATCCCTTTGTGCTTTGTTAGGATACTATTCTGACCAGTGGGTAGATGAACCCATTCTTGGTTTTTTATCCATCTTCTCTACAGATGAAAAGCACACCACCCAGTTTGATTTCAGCACATTCTTGGCAGACAATATTCATGAAAAGTTCGTGAATTTCGGCACTGAAGGCATGTTTAGATATTCATCGATACTAGCATACTTGTTCGTCTTCTTCCAGGCAGATAAATTTGGATTTTCCATGCAGAAGATGGATGGAGATGATAGACCTCAGGAAGTCACAGCGTGGACCTCCTTGCTCAAGCACAACTCCACTGATTTCAGTTTCAAGGAGTTCATCGACCAATTCTACCACCCTGTGGTAAGTATGCTAAGTGACAGGCCTGAGCCTCAGATAAACGATGAAGTTCAGAGGATCCTGCACCTCTTGGATAACAAAAATACGGGTGATTGGTATTTATACCAGGATTACACCGAGATCAGAGTATACGGGTGCGAGTTGGAACCGTATAAGCTGCCCAAGTATCTGCCTATCAGGATTTTTGCTTTGGAATATATAAGGAAGATTATAAATTCTGATGATATCCACTTTGTATCATTGAAGAAAAAGAAGCAGCTTAGAATCAAGGGGCAGATTGGCTCCTTCATCTGCAACAATCGTGGCGCTGGGGAAGAAGCAGACAGGATGTTGAGAGAAATGAATTTCTTCATGAGCTTCCCATGGCATTATGATCCATGTGGGATCATCTCAGAGATGAGGGTGAAGAACAAAAACATCCCGTATGTTCATGTGCCCAAGCCTGAAGTTGAGAAGTTTGCAAATCAGACAGCCTGGGAGCCTAACACATTGATCGAAGTAGAACAGCAGGATCCCCCAACCACTGTGTCACAAACGACCACTCCACAAGTCCCTAAAGAGAAGAGGCTGAGGCAGGATTTATCTCCGCCCGTCACTGATGTATCTTCCGAGGAATTCTAGCTACATACCAAGAGGCCTAAGACTTCGTCAGTCCCTAGCCCGACCGGGGAAAAAGAAGCCCCGCCTACCACAATGACCAAGTCTGTTATTCCACCCTTCGATTCGAGCCTCCATAAGGTCATTACCCCATCATTGCCGAAGAAATCCACAGACTCCCCATTGACCACCCATCTAGGCAAGGTGGCACCGAAACTGAGCATCTTCGAAAAGTATGAGCTGATCAAGAAAAGGAACCAGACCCTGACCAGCAGTACTTGCGCCCAATTCTGGAAGCAGACGTCGACAACACAACATAGGTTGCTATCCGCATTTGACACCGAGAAGGGCAGGATGCACATGGCATTCCTCTAGGGACAGGTACCAAATCCAAAGGTGATCACCGATTATAAAAGGGCCACCTTCGAATTCTAGACGAAGGACGTGCATCCGACCGATCAGATGGATCTGCACAAGCAGACAGGGGAAATGGTTTTCTATACGTTGGCGCATGCTTCCACTTCTGCATCCAATCTGCAGGTGTCCCTGAACAATGTTCAAACACAACTCAAGCTCGAGAAGATATCGTCCTTTGCAAAGGACCATAGGATCAAAACTTTGGAGGAGCTGGTCCTCAAGATCAGTTACGATCCTTCAAATGTGAAAGCAGCTGAGGAAATGATAAATAAGAAGAATGCTGACATAGAATCCTTGAGGAAACAACTGAAGCTCTCGCCCACAAAGGATTCACAGGCGAAGGAGATAGCAGAGAAAGAAGGCGAGAAGGATGAAATGCTCAAGTTGCTCATGGAGCAGAATGCACAACTTAAAGAAATGGAAGCTGAGATGGAGAAGCTATTGAAAGAGAAAGAGAAACTGAAGCCAATGGAAGTCATTCCATTGAGTGTTATTCCAATTTCAGGAGTGAGCACAGCCTCAGTGACAGAAGTCCCATCTGCGACTCCATTGACATCCTAGGAGAAGACAACCGACCTGGCTAAGTCCATGGAAAAGATGAACCTACAGGAAACAGAGATTAGTAGGCTTAAAAAGGAGATTGAGAACCTTCAGGAACTCAAATCTTCTTTCCAGACCAGCCTCTCCAAGGAAAAGCAGGTGACAGAGCAGCTCAAGCAGGAGTTAGATCAGCTCCGGAAGCAAACAGTGGCAGGAAAGACATTGGCCGAGGTTAAAGAGAGTGTATGGACAAACATCACTAAGTCCATGAATGAGATATGGCCCATGATCCAGATCATGTTTGAGTAGAATGAATTGGTACAGAGAAGCAAACATGCCATCGAGAAGATCAGAGTAGAATTGGGGGAGATGCCAACACAGGCAAACGAGATCATCAAGTTCATGAACTCTAAGACCAGGGAAGAGCTGGAAGAGCTGAAAATTGAAGACATGATAGAGACCATCCTTGAGGTCAAAAGAGTTTTGACCAAGAGAGGATTAATGCTTCAGCTGGAAGAAAAGGTTTAGGCCATGGACCTACGGGTACAAAGATTCTTTAGTAAGATTGAAGCTCTCCAGAAAAAAGGTCTTCCTGGTTTGAAAGTAATCAATGATAAATTGATGACTCTCCCTAATTAGAAGAAGAGATTGGTTGATGTGTCTAAGGACAGTTCAAAGTTTGCAGGCATTCAAGGGAGCATCACTGGAAAGGCGTTTCTAGACGCCCTTTAGTGGGACATCAATATCCAACACGAGATTCGATACATCTTCCTCACCAAGCCTACATTCGCCAAGTACATAGAGATGGACGAAATGTATCGAAGGTTGCTCAAAGTCAACGTGCCCAATCATCTTAGATGGGAGGAACTCTGTGATCTGATTGATTAGCAGATAAGTTGTCCCAGTCCAGTCATTTGTCCAGTCAGATGAGGTCGTGCAGAGGCTTCATCAACGGCCCACCCAGAAATCAGTGTGCAGTTACACCATGTCATCAAGCAGTTCCTAGATTTAGGAAATTTGTTAAATTAGTTAGGCTAAAAATAGATTTAGCACGTCCTGGTCATTTATGACAGGAACATTTGTAATTTGAGTTATAAATACTTCACCTTTCGAAGTATTGGGGGTTGTTGATCTTCACACCCTGACGCTATCAGACTGTAATATTTTTGAAGAGATCTTCCATTAATAAAAAGGAGGAACTTTACAGGATTCTTGCGTGTATTCACTGGTGATGTTTTTCTTTCTAAGTTGAATGTTATTCTCGCTTTGTTATCATATTTTTTTCTGAATCTAATCTTTAAGAGTAACGAATGTTGCAGGATTGATCTAGTATACCCTGTTTCTGACTCAAAAGATTTTAGTGTTTTATCTTCTGTTGTTTTCAATAAAGGAATTCTTAACTGCTTCTTTGTTGAAATTATCTCTCTCATCTTTTATGCTTTTCATCATTTATGCTATTAAATAATCCAATGATTATATTATCTCGCCCTGTGAAAGTTTTCCTTTACGTTTATGGTTCGGATTTCATATTTTATTATAACACAGACCCCATAGCCTAATGGATGTGTAGACTATCTCAACCAAATTCAAAAAACGCTTTGACTGCAAAACCGACCTATTTATTTACCTAGCCTGATATTTAAAATTGGAAACATAGTTACATCATACAGAGAGATCCCTCTCTGAAGTTGGAAGGGCTAGATCCCAGCTTCAAAAGTGGTTGGATAAAGTTACCTTAGTAGATTTCTTCTGCTGTCAACCTCTAGGAAATTTACCAAGTGCTAACATAGTGGCGACTCCACTGGGGACGAACATATAAGATTTATACCTGAACGTTTTCTTTTCCCTAAAAAGAAAGTTTGTTCCTAGAATATTGCAAATTTGAGAAGAAAGTAATGTTTAGAAGTTGATTGAAATTTGTACATATTATTTTCGGACTCATAAAACTAAAAAGCATATATATAAAAAATCAAAAAGAAATCTGGCTCCTAAGAAAGTTTATACTCGATCTCATCTAGACCCAGAACCCGCGATAGTGACAGATAACCCAGAACAGTTGCTCAGGAAAAAGGTCGTAGCTGAAAGCTCGGTGAGTCATACTCACTTGCATAAGTCCCTTTCCTTTTCGTGGGAACCCATTACCTTTCAAAACCCTGACTTTGACACCTTTTCCCAACAAAGCCTTATTAGAGAACGGTCCGATATTTTCATGCCTGGAATCATTTTTGACCTAAATGTTTTGCAACCTCGAACCCCTGAAGTTTTGTCTCCCACTGCGAAACCAAAAATCACTCCCTCAGTGCTATCCACTCCCTCCTCGTCCTCGTCTTCAATCACTACCTCACCGATCATCCAGTTTGTTATCACACCTCCTCCACACATCATGGCAGCTCGATATGCTCCCTTGGTGTTGGTTGCGCCTCTTCATGCCATGCCCCAAGACTATCAAACGATACTTCCACAGTTCGATGCAACAGGACCTTTGAGTGCACAACATCACGTAGATAAAATGAATGATTATTATGATCTGCATGAAGTAGATGAAGCTGACGTTCAAATGAGATTGTTTGCTCAAAGTTTGACAGGTGACGTTAAAAAATGGTATAAAGGGTTGCGTGTCGCCTCAGTCCCTGACCTTACCGCATTCCAAAGAATTTTTCTAGATAGATGCGAGGTAAAGAAAAACCCTTTGCAATTTTTTTCAGAATACGCAAATATCAGAAGAAATCAAGGTGAGACAGTGCAAGATTACTGCACTCATTTCAACAACTTGTATAACGCAATCCCAACTGAAATCAAACCTCCACAGGGTTTGGCATTGATAAAATTCCCTGATGGTTTTGACGTTGACATGTCATACCAACTAAGGGAAAGAAATTCTACCACCCTGGAAGACATGCAGAAAAGTGCTATAAGTGTGGAGGCCAATTTATTGGAAAAAAGGGCACGTCAGAGGTCAGAGAGGAGAGTCAAAATTAAAGAAGAACCTTCCACATCAACCTCAGATTCCAAATTGGATTCTTTGGCTAGAGCAATTGAAAGAATGATGGAAATACTTACTGTGTCATATAGAAATCCTCCAAGAGACAACCCACCAGCTCCTCAGGTTCGGAACCCTAACTTTAGGAGAAACCCTCCTCAAATTAGACAGAGAGATCCTAGAGATCAAAGAGAGCAGAGAGGTCCAGATCAACAGATCAGACCTCCCCTACAAGAAAATTATGCTGATGAAGGGGAGGAAGTAATCGAAGAACTGGAGGATATTCATATAAATCTCATGGGCATTCACGATAACGAAGCTATTTTCCTTACCCAAGAAGAGCAAGAACTTTTTCTTCTCAATCAAACAAAAGTAAGTGAAGAAGCTGAAGATGCAGAATAGGAGGCATTCGAAAATGCTATTTTGGAGGTACACTAGTAGTATAATCTGCGGAGTAAAAATACAAAGGTGAGTTCCCCAAAAAAGATGATTGAAACAAAGAAGGTAGTCAAAACCGAGAAGGCCTCTGAGCCATCTGTCGAGAAGATTCCTGAGAAGAGTACTGCCGAAGTTCCTGTGAAGAAAAACCTTACTATTCTGAAAAGATCGTCACAACCCAAGGTTTTACCTACTACTCCACCCAGTACTTTTGGCCAGAAGAGTGTGGCGGACAAACCATAATTGATGAGCCAAGGCAGAGCTCCTACACCTTTTAGCCTTGAGGGGGAATTAGCCAAAGTAAAAATTCCCATCCCACTTTCAGAGTTGATGAACAAAGACGTTTATCGTTCATAGGTGATTAAAGCACTGACCATTGAACCTGACATAGGCATGAAGGCCTTAACCATTGGATCAACGAATCATTCAAATACCGTGAACCTTACAGATGATCAACCCGAACTTCTGTTCGGACCTGAAGTAGATGGTCGAGATGATACTGATGATGTCTCTCCTTTTTACATCAGTCTAAACATACATGACCTAATCTTGCATAACGCTATGCTGGATTCGGGGGCTTCCCACAATCTGATGCCTAAAGCAGTAATGGAGAAACTGGGACTGGAGGTCACTAGACCTTACAAGGATTTACACTCATTCGACTCCAATAAAGTTAGATGTATTGGTTTGATCAAGGACCTATGCATCACCTTGGTTCAGATTCCTGTGAAGAGCATGGTAATGGATGTGGTAGTTGCAGACATCCCTCTAAAGTATGGAATGTTGCTATCCCAGTCTTGGGGGGCTAAGTTGAGAGGAACCCTACAGATAGACATGTCTTATGCCACTATCCCAGTTTTCGGGCAACAAAGAAGGCTATACAGAGAAACATTGATGAAATACATGGTTAGTAGCCAAGAAAAACCGCACAACTATCCCCTTTACTCTGCGCATTCCGACTTGGATTCTTTTATCTTGTACAATGATGGCAACACAGGAGAACAAGATACTCAACTGGCAGAAGATACATCTAGTCAAGATGAAGGCCAAGAAACCATTAAGGTAGCAAGGATGAAAAACGTGATAACTGAAGAGTTACCGGCAGATTTTTGGAGCATGGATTTTGATGGAGCGGTAAGCAAAGAAGGAGTTGGAGCAGGAGTCTAGTTGCATAATCTTAGAAACAGGTATTCATAAAACCATTCTTACAAATTAAATTTCCAATGCACTAACAATATTGCAGAGTATGAAGCCTTGATGCTCGGTCTGAAGCTTTTGAAAAGAGTTGGTGCTAAACAGATTATGGTAAGAGGTGATTCTGAGTTGATAATCAAGCAAATCAAAGGTGAGTACGCTGCGAAACACCCACGTCTTAGAGCTTATAGGAATGCCTTTCTTGATGCCCTTAGATGTTTCACTGAAGTTGACTTGCAGGTAATGCCGAGAGGACAAAATATTATTGCGGATGGATTGGCTACGTCAACAGCCACATGTAAGATTCCTTTCCGCCCGACTCGCCCATACACTGTGGAGATGAAATGCAGACCAACCGTTCCCGACAATATCAGGTACTAGCAAGTGTTTGGTAATGATGATCAAATTGAGGACTTTCTGCAGTGTAAAAATGATTTTGAATGTACAAATAATGATTTAGAGAACAAAGATGAAAATGTAAATATATCTGATTTTGAAATTGATAGTGTAAATAGCGTAGATTCAGGAGAATTAGGTGATGATGAGATGGAGGCCGATGTTTTACATTTGAAAAGAAATGTTTTTCCTAGAGGTCTAGTTCCTTTAGAGGACTTGTTTTATTTTAACGACGTAGCCAAAAAACCGAAAATCGATGCCAATGGACAAGAGGTAGAGGACTGTAATATAGGGACTGAAGAGAAACCCAGGATAGTCAAACTGTCTAAATCATTACCCCCAGAGAAAAAACTCAAATACACTGAGCTATTCAAAGAATACTCGGATGCCTTTGCCTGGGGTTATGAGGATTTGAAAGCTTATGATACCAGCATCATACAACATAGGATTCCAATAAAAGAAGACCAAAAACCGTTCAGACAGAAACTTAGGAGGATAAATCCCAAGTTGCTCCCTCTGATAGAAAAGGAAATAAAAAAGATGTACTATGCCAAAATTATAGTCCCATTGCGTTTTTCCAAATGGGTCTCTAATTTGGTCCCTACACGTAAGAAATCTGGGGAAATCAGACTTTGCATAGATTTCCGAAATCTGAATAAGGTCTCCCTGAAGGATAATTACCCCTTGCCGAAAATGGATCACATCCTTCAAAGGGTAGTTGGATCCAGTCGAATATCTTTGCTGGGCGGTTTCTCGGGTTACAATCAGGTCCTCGTCCACCCAGATGACCAAGACAAAACTACTTTCACCACACCATGGGGCACTTTCATGTATGTGAAAATGCCTTTTGTTCTGATGAATGCAAGAGCCACATTCAAGAGAGCGATGGATATCGCCTTTGTGGAAGAATCGGGTAAGTTTATTGTCGTCTATTTGGATGACGTGACTGTGTTTTCCCGATCTGATGAAGAGAACCTGCGACACCTTAGACTAGTTTTCGAGAAATGTAGAAGGTTTGGGATTTCTTTAAATCCTAAGAAAATCCTTTTCGGGCTAGAGGAAGGCAAAATGCTAGGACGCATCATCTCCAAGGATGGAATCAAAATAGACCCCAGCAGAATCGAGGCCATACAAAAATTAGAACACCCAAGAAACCTTAAAGAACTACAGTCCTTTATCGAGAGAATAAACTTTCTACGAATATTCATTCCCAATCTGGACGAGCTCCTTAGAAACATTACAAATATGATAAAAAAGGATGTGAAAATAAAATGGGACTCTGAGTCCAGACAGTCTTTTGAACAAGTCAAACGAGCACTCACAGAAGCCCCTGTTTTGATCAGTCCTGATTTTACTAAGGATTTCTATCTTTTTTCTTTCGTTTCCGAACATACTATAGCAGCGATGTTACTGCAGAAGAACAACGAAGGGTATGAAAAACCCACAACTTTCTTTAGTAAAGCGTTGAGAGACGCTGCTCTAAATTACAAGATAATGGAGAAACAAGTGTTTGCCTCGGTAAAAGCCATAAAACACTTTAGAGTCTACATTCTTCATTCCCACACCATAGCTTATGTTCCGAATGCGGTAGTAAAATACATTTTGACCCAGGAAAACCTTGATGGAAGAAGGGGAAAATGGATTGCTTTCATTTTAGAATACGATATAGAGATTAAGCCTACAAAACTAATCAAGGGTCAAGGCCTAGCAAAATTAATGGCTGAATCAAATTTCCATGCTCTTGACATTAATTTTTTAGCTGCAACAGATGAACAGGGCGAGATGGCGACTCCAAGTGTGAGAGAGGTATTTCTCAATTCTCCATGGTACACAGACCTTATATTCGTTTTGCAAAATTTACAAGCTCCCCCTGGTTTGACTAAGACTAAAGCTAGATTTTTAAAGTTGAAAGCCTTAAAATTCTGTATTCTAGAAGGCAATTTGTATTGGAAAGATCCTGGAGGCATTCTATTAAATTGTTTATTGAAAGATGAAGCTGACAACGTGTTACAACAATTTCATGCAGGAGAATGTGGTGGCCATCTGAACTGGAAGGTCACAGCCAACAAAATACTCAGAGCTGGATTCTATTGGCCCACCCTATTCGCCGATGTACATCATAAAGTGACTACATGTCATCAATGTCAGTTGTTTGAAGGCAAAAGGAAACTCCTTCCTCTCCCCCTGAAACCGATCTCAGTTGAAGCCCCTTTCCAGCAATGGGGACTGGACTTCATTGGAGAAATACACCCCCCTTCTTCAGGCCAACACAAGTGGATTCTCACTACCACCGATTATTTTACCAAATGGATCGAAGCAGTACCAAGCAGGCAAGCCACTGACTCTGTTATTATCAAATTCCTTGAAAACAATATCTTGTCTCACTTTGGATGTCCTAGAAAGATTATAACTGATAATGCAACTACTTTTCGGTCGAAGAAGCTCATAGATTTCTGCAACCAATATCACATTGGTTTGGGGCATTCCATAGCCTACTACCCTCATGGGAATGGGCTAGCGGAATCTTCAAACAAAACCTTGGTAAATATCATCAAGAAAACATTGCAGGAAAACAAGAAATCATGGCACAACAAGTTGGTGTTCGCGTTATGGGCTGACAGACTGACCACCAAAAGGTCAATTGGTATGTCACCATACTAGCTGGTCTATGGAATAGAGGCGGTTTTCCCCACTTCTTTAGGAGTCCCTGTCATGAAGTTACTTCAAGATGTACAAGATGAGCCAAATGACTCACAGAGAAGGATCAAACAGATGATCCATTTGCAACAGTCTAGGGAAGAAGTCTTCAACAAGACTCAGGTAATCCTAGAAAACATCAAGAAGATCTTTGACAAAAGAACCAAGGAAGATGATTTTGAGCTAGGAGATTTGGTGTTGAGATGTGACGCCAGAAATGAAGACAAGGGAAATCATGTAAAATTTGACAGTCTGTGGAGAGGACCATACATGATCCAAGCATTCAAGGGGAACAACATTGATGGGACAGATCTGCCAGGAGGACCTGTAAATGGCAGAATGCTGAAACATTATGTGCCACCTCAGTAGAGACTCAAGTTTTCACTCTCCATTGTACATACCGTTCTTATTTTTATTTTTTGCCTGCATTTTCTGAGTGAAGAACATTAGTCAGTTGGTTGAAGCCCGAAGAGAAGGCCCTAAGCTGTTGACCACTGTTTTTCGAATTTTTGAGAATAAAACCAACGAAGGCTACTAGGCAGAAATTTTCAGAATGACAGGAACCAGGATTCTTGGCACTTCACAGGGCAAGTACCATCCCCAGGTGGAGCCGCTGTTATCACCCTATAAGTTATAGGATCAACTGGTGACTGGGATATTATCTGTCTCTAGTGTTTTTGTTGACAAATGATTTTTCATTCTGCAAATAATTTGAAAAAGAAAAGAAAAAAGGAAAAAGAAAGAAAAGAAAAAAGAAAAAGAAAAAGAAAAGAAAAAGAAAAATAAAGAAAAGAAAAAGAAAAGAGGGCATAAAAGAATTCAATAAAATCCCCATGCAATAATAGTAACTTGGTCCATACCTTTCAAGCATGGCCAAGTTCTTTTTAAATTGATGTTGATAGGGTAGTGAATGAGTTTGGATAAACAGTTTAATCTTAGCCAAAGTGTATAGGTAGATTAGTGAATAAATCTGGTCAGATTGTCTAATCCTGGTCAGATAGCCCCAGGGTAGAGTAAATTCTTAACCCAACAATCTAATCTGGGTTAACTGTCATAGGAAGATAGGTTAGAATATAGGCTAGTTGCTTTGTTGCTTCATTTTAATAAAACCAGCTTGATGTAAATGTCGCACCATGTTTCATATGCTTAGAAGATCGTTTGGTCGAGCCCCATGGTGGTGTCTACTTGTAAAAGTTTGGAGAAAACCCATGAAAAAGAATTTATCCAAAGTTTTCTAGGCACACGTTTTGTCCGCGCCCTCACTTATGCTCCTGCCATGTATCAACGGTCCAGATGATCGTGCCCAGATATACGGTGGACAGATCATTCCAGACCCTCCCGACCATTCTACCTTTAATGGAGGGGGGCGGGGGGTCCGGAATCGTTGATAAGACCCATGCACATTTGGATGGCCCAAGATCGAGTGCTCAAATCTACGGTCAGCGTTGGATTCTGGAAACCCCCTTCCATTCTGCCTTTAATGGAGGGAGGGGGTTCCGGAATGAGTGATAAAAGGTGCGCAAAGATCTGCGGCCAGGAAACAAGTGCTCAGATCAATGGCTCAAATTGTTTTTCGGACCCCCCCGACTGATCTTCTTTTAACTGAGGGGGGGTGGTCCGGAATGGTGTCTTTCCTCTGGCGGGCCCTCTTTATACATGGCAACAATCTAATGGCCCTGAGTCCCATCATCTCCTGCTATTTGACAGACCTTCGTCACCTCTGGACGTCACCTTCCACCTTTCCTGAACTGGTCATGTCCCATAATTGCTGTCAGTCCTTGCCCCCCATTCGCTCGTGGCAAGCCCCTTACTATGAATTTTACCTCCAATCGATAGCCGCCACATCACCCATCCGTATCCATCAGCCACCGTCACCCGCCATATCACCCTCAAAATGATCCCTTGGCCATTTATTACTGGATAACCTATCCGTTATCAAGCTGACCTGTCTCCCGCGCCCAACCGACCCCCATTTATTTAAAACTACCATTATTCCCCTTACTTTCGTTATTCACCCATCGCACCAGAGAAATTCACTGCTTACTCCTCTGTTACATTCAGTTGCCCTCATCCACAGTCAGTCACCCCCACTAACATTGTGTTTTGCAGAAATGGCGCCAAATCCAAACAAGCAAAAGGAGAGGAGAATCCGTTTCTCCCTCCTCCTGTCAACCTGGACAGGATCCCACTGGTCGACAAAGACCGATTAATCATGGATACTAAGTGCGATTTTGATTTCTCAGACCTCTAGTCATGGCTCAGGGAAGTTTTCCTGGACCAGAGTGATGAAATTGGACTCTGGGAGTCCAATTTACCCCTCTACCTCTTCCCTCAGATCCACCATTTTCCTGAGTTTGCTCTCAAGTGCCAATCTCACTATATTCCTGAGCAAAGAGCCGTCGTCTCCTCGTCTGGAGAGATCCTGTTCCTCATCACGCCTGAATCCATAGACCAGATGATGCAAATCCCCTGAGCCGACTCTGCGTCTCCCTTCAACCTGGAAATTCTCACGGAATTATACCAGAAAATGACCTTCCCCCAAAGAGCTCAAATATTCGAGCTCTTCCTTCCCCCATCCACTCAATTTCCCTCCACAAATCCTCCTTATCCGTCTTCCATGTTCTCCACTAAGGGAAACCAGGTCATCTCATCCCTTTGTGCTTTGTTAGGATACTATTCTGACCAGTGGGTAGATGAACCCATTCTGGGTTTTTTATCCATCTTCTCTACAGATGAAAAGCCCACCACCCAGTTTGATTTCAGCACATTCTTGGCAGACAATATTCACAAACAGTTTGTGAATTTCGGCACTGAAGGCATGTTTAGATATTCAACGATACTAGCATACTTGTTCGTCTTCTTCCAGGCAGATAAATTTGGCTTTTCCATGCAGAAGATGGATGGAGATGATAGACCTTAGGCAGTCACAACGTGGACCTCCTTTCTCAAGCACAACTCCACTGATTTCAGTTTCAAGGAGTTCATCGACCAATTCTACCACCCTATGGTAAGTATGCTAAGCGGCAGGCCCGAGCCTCGGATAAACGATGAAGTTCAAAGGATCCTGCACCTCTCGGATAACACAAAGACGGGTGATTGGTATTTATACCAGGATTACACTGAGATCAGAGTATACGGGTGCGAGTTGGCACCGTATAAGCTGCCCAAGTATCTGCCTGTCAAGATTTTTGCTTTGGAATATATAAGGTAGATTATAAATTCTGATGATATCCACTTTGTATCATTGAAGAAAAAGCAACAACTTAGAATCAAGGGGCAGATTGGCTCCTTCATCTGCAACAATCGTGGCACTGGGGAAGAAGCAGACAGGATGTTGAGAGAAATGAATTTCTTCATGATCTTCCCATGGAATTATGATCCATGTGGGATCATCTCAGAGATGAGGGTGAAGAAAAAAAACATCCCCTATGTTCATGTGCCCAAGCCCGAAGTTGAGAAGTTTGCAAATCAGACAGCCTGGGAGCCTAACACATTGATCGAAGTAGAACAGCAGGATCCCCCGGCCACTGTGTCACAAATGACCACTCCACAGGTCCCTAAAGAGAAGAGGCCGAGGCATGATTTATCTCCGCCCGTCACTGAGGTATCTTCCGAGGAATTCCAGCTGCATACCAAGAGGCCTAAGACTTCCTCAGTCCCTGGCCCGACCAGGGAAGAAGAAGCCTCGCCTATCACAGTGACCAAGTCTGTTATTCCACCCTTCGATTCGAGCCTCCATAAGGTCATTACCCCAGCATTGCCGAAGAAATCCACAGAATCCCCATTAACCACCCAGCTAGGCAAGGTGGCACCAAAACTGAGCATCTTCTAAAAGTATGAGTTGATCAAGAAAAGGAACTAGACCCTGACCAACAGTACTTGCACCCAATTCTGGAAGCAGACGTCGACGACACAACATAGGTTGCTATCCGCATTCGACACTGAGAAGGGAAGGATGCATATGGAATTCCTCCAGGCACAAGTACCAGATCCAAAGGTGATCACCGATTATAAAAGGGCCACCTTCGAATTCCAGACGAAGGACGTGCATCTGGCCGATCAGATGGATCTGCACAAGCAGACGGGGGAAATGGTTTTCTATACGTTGGTTATGCTTCCACTTCTACGTCCAAACTGCAGGTGTCCCTGAACAATGTTCAAACACAACTCAAGCTGGAGAATATATCGTCCTTTGCAAAGGACAATAGGATCAAAACTTTGGAGGAGTTAGTCCTCAAGATCAGTTACGATCCTTCAAACGTGAAAGCAACTGAGGAAATGATAAAGAAAAATAATGCTGACATAGCATCCTTGAGGAAACAACTGAATCTCTCACCCATAGAGGATTCACAGGCGAAGGAGATAACAGAGAAAGAAGGCGAGAAGGATGAAATGCTCAAGCTGCTCATGAAGCAGAATGCACAGCTTAAAGAAATGGAAGCTGAGATGGAGAAGCTATTGAAAGAGAAATAGAAATTGAAGCCAATGGAAGTCATTCCATTGAGTGATATTCCAATTTCAGGAGTGAACACAGCCTCAGTGACAGAAGTCCCATCCGTGACTCCATTGACATCCCAGGAGAAGACAACCGACCTGGCTATGTCCATGGAAAAGATGAACCTGCAGGAAACAAAGATCAATAGGCTTAAAAAGGAGATTGAGAACCTTCAGGAAGTCAAATCTTCCTTCCAGACCAGCCTCTCCAAGGAAAATCATGTGACAGAGTATCTCAAGCAGGAGTTACATAAGCTCCGGAAGCAAAAAGTGGCAGGAAAGACATTGGCCGAGGTTAAAGAGAGTGTATGGACAGACATCACTAAGTCCATGAATGAGATATGGTCCATGATCCAGATCATGTTTGAGTAGAATGGATTGGTACAGAGAAGCAAACATGCCATCGAGAAGATCAGAGTAGAATTGGGGGAGATGCCAACACCGGCAAACGAGATCATCAAGTTCATGAACTCTAAGACCAGGGAAGAGCTGGAAGAGCTGAAAATTGAAGACAGGACAGAGACCATCCTTGAGGTCAAAAGAGTTTTGACCAAGAGAGGATTAATGCTTCAGCTGGAAGAAAAGGTTCATTCCATGGACCTAGGGGTACAAAGATTCTTTAGTAAGATTGAAGCTCTCTAGAGAAAAGGTCTTCCTGGTCTGAAGGTAATCAATGATAAATTGATGACTCTCCCAAATTACAAGAAGAGATTGGCTGATGTGTCTAAGGACAGTTCAAAGTTTGCAGACATTCAAGGGAGCATCACTGGCAAGGCGTTTCTAGACGCCCTTCAGTGGGACATCAGTATCCAACACGAGATTTGATACATCTTCCTCACCAAGCCTACATTCGCCAAGTACACAGAGATGGACGAAGTGTATCAAAGGCTGCTCAAAGTCAACGTGCCCAGTCATCTTAGATAGGAGGAACTCTGTGATCTGATTGATTAGTAGATGAGCTGTCCTAGTCTAGTCATTTGTCCATTCAGATGAGGTCGTGCAGAGGCTTCATCAACAACCCACCGAGAAATCAGCGTGCAGTTACACCATGTCATCAAGCAGTTCCTAGATTTAGGAAATTTTTTAAATTAGTTAGGCTAAAAATAGATTTAGCACGTCCTGGTCATTTATGACAGGAACGTTTGTAATTTGAGTTATAAATACTTCACCTTTCGATGTATTGGGGGTTGTTGATCTTCACACACTGACGCTATCAGACTGTAATATTTTTGAAGAGATCTTCCATTAATAAAAAGGAGGCACTTTACAGGATTCTTGTGTGTATTCACTGGTGATGTTTTTCTTTCTAAGTTGAATGTTATTCTCGCTTTGTTATCATATTGTTTTCTGAATCTAATCTTTAAGAGTAACGAATGTTGCAGGATTTATCTAGTATACCCTGTTTCTAACTCAAAAGATTTTAGTGTTTTATCTTCTGGTGTTTTCAATAAAGGAATTCTTAACTGCTTCTTTGTTGAAATTATCTCTCTCATCTTTTCTTCTTTTCATCATTTATGCTATTAAAGAATCCAGTGATTATATTATCTCGCCCTGTGAAATTTTTCCTTTACGTTTATGGTTCGGATTTCATATTTTATTATAACACAGACCCCATATCCCAATGGATGTGTAGACTGTCTCAACCAAATTCAAAAAACACTTTGACTGCAAAACCAACCTATTTATTTACCTAGCCTAATATTAAAAATTGGAAACATAGTTACATCATACAGAGAGATCCCTCTCTGAAGTTGGAAGGGCTAGATCCTAGCTTCAGAAGTGGTTGGATAAAGTTACCTTAGTATATTTCTTCTACTGTCAACCTCTAGGAAATTTACCAAGTGCTAACAAAATCAATTTTTAATGAGTCGTATTGGAATTTTCTTATAACTCTTTTTCTGGGAAGTTTCAAACAATGGAAGTTTGTGGAGATTGAGGATAAAGGTCATGGTACAAGTGATATAAATTCCAGGTCATGTTTCACTACACTTTTATAGATATAGTCCCTAGAAGACAAGGTTTGTGACTAATCCTAAAATCAGTTTTAAAAGAGTCATCTTGGCATTTTCGTTGTAATTTTTTTTCACAAAAACTTTAGACTCTGGAATTTTTCAGAATACTGAGTTGACACGGTGAAGTACATGTGGAATTTTTTTAATATTTTGACTCATTATATTTTATGATATATTTCTTTTATAAGTTATGGTTTTTGCACAAGTTATTTTCTGGTGATTTTAAGAGATTTTTATGTAGTTAGCAAGATCATTTTTAACAAACATTTTAGAGATGTGTTTCATCATCTTTAAATAAAATAGGATTTTTCGTTCAACGAGTAAAACTATGGATGGGGAATAATACACACAGTAAATGTAACACCCATGTTTCCCCCAACTTGTAGTTAATCATTAATTAGGATTACCATGCTATGGCATAGGAACATTGTAAATGTATCATTGTTTGATTGCCAATAACTGACTGTGGGGTGAAGCCTTGAAAGTACTAGCCATGATATCACTAGAGGAAAGAATGTGAACATGATAAGAGATAATTTAATAAGAAAAGGATGAGTGGTTGAACCCTCAACAACCACCATGAATGGAAGCATGTTCTAGCTGTGGAAGGTTGGTCCGAAGTACCACAGGATCCAACAGACCCAGACTGACCCAGGTTTCCTTCTGATAGGAGGAAATAGGATAAGAGGAATGTGCGTGCAAGGAACATAAGAGGATATGATGAGAAGAGTGGAGAATGTGAATAAGGGGAGAGAAACAAAGAACAACTCGAAGGACATGAGCTTGATGCGGATAAAGAATCTGATAAAACTCGTCGAGGTCGCGACAGAGAGGGAGATCTTTGAGATTATGTAGAGAACAAGACTTGAGTAGAAGGTTGTGAGATTGATGTTGAGGAAGCCTCTGATAAACCTCGCAAAAGATGCAAAAGAGAAAGGATCGAAGAGAATTGGCATAAATTCCTTGGTGATATCATGCCTTGGCATAGGGGTGTCTAGAGCACTAAGAATGAATGCCTCTAAGCCTATGTTTGGGTGGAAGGAATAACACCCATAGTTAGTTAGTTGGCTACCACATGTAATAGATAAGCAATCTCATATCCTGTGTATTTAAGTGGTAGTTATGAATTAAAGTTGGATATCCTATGAATGTTGCAGGGATGGACATGTTTGCTTAATGGTTATACTATATCCCTTCAATTCTTCCTAATTGTGTATTTAAGAAAATAATAAATTCTCCGGCTTGTACACGTAGATCCCTGGGCCCTGTGGTGGCTCAAGTTTAAATAAATGAACTATGAATTGTTGAATTTGGGCATAGCCTCACGTATGCATAACGACACTCAGTCATTCTGAAGGAAGGGGTTAGTCAATATTAGGAGAGGTAGTGCATGTGTGCATAGAGCCTCTGTGAGGTAGGTAGAGAACGAGAACCTCCCTAGATTTATAGAGTTGATAGATGAGTGCAAGAGGTGTGCGAAGTATTTATCTTAGCGTTAAATTCACAAGAATTAATGCAAAATACTTAAGTATTTAAGGAGCTCACAAAACTCAGGTAGAATAGTGAGTTTCAAGCCCCTAAAGGAGAGATCCTTTTGTTTGAAAGACGAATGGATGAGATTAGTTTTGGAGGATCCAAAGTTCCTCACAATCATCGGATTTGGAGAAGGAACACATGTGTTAGCCTTTCGAGCCCTTCAGACTTCATGGGTCTGACGGATTGAGCATATTAGTTGCATAGGAGGTGAATCCAATGAAGTCCCAAAGTAAATCTGGGTCGTAGATCTGTAGATGCCCACGAACTATCCTGGCCATCAGATCTACAATATAGTCAGCCCGACATTGACCACTTCAGGAGGAAAAAGGTTTGGTAACACCAAAACCCCTGAAGTATCAAATTCTTGAAGTTAATGTGGATCATGGATCTAAGGATCCTTCAGGATCCCTCATGACCCTTGAATCGTAGGGACGTGTGTATTACATCGAGATCACATGGGTGACACACGTCGACAGATCGTTGACTTCGGGTGAAAGCACTCTGGGAGAAAGCGAGTGTGGAGAGGTTGAAACTATCAAAGCTCGAATACCCAAAGTGAATTGTAGTCGTTGATCTGTGGGAGACACGCGTCGACAGATCGTTGACTTTGGGTGAAAGCACTCTGGGAGAAAGCGAGTGTGGAGAGGTTGAAAATATTGAAGCCAAAATAGCCAAAGTGATTCATAGCCATCGATCTATGAGAGACACATGTTAACAAATTGCATACTTCAGAAGCAAGGAGAAATAAATGTGGATCAAAGGGTCGCCCGAAGTGGATCCCCACTGTCAATGAAGAAGGACGTGTGGTGCACGATCCTTGACTCCGAAAGAAAGTACTTCGGGAGAACATATTGTTGGAACATTTAGAACTCCCGAACGCCAAAGTCTTGAAGTAAACCAGGACAGTTGATCAAGAAAGACGTGTGGAACACGATCCTTATCTCCAGAAGAAAATGTTCTAGGAAGAAAGGTTACAGAAACGTCTGAAACTCTCGAATGTCAAAGTCCCAAAATGAACCTGAGTCGTTGATTTAAAATGTACGCGTGGCGCTTGATATAGAACTCAAGGTACGAAGTACTTTGAGAGAAAAGGTTATGTGAGAATCTGGGACTCTTGAATTCCTAAGTCCCAAAGTGAATCAGGGTCGTCGAAATCCTCGAGGACACATGGCGTTGGATTGTGAAATTTGGAGATTTGCCACTCCGAAGGATTTGTGTAGTGGTTTTCTTGGCGCCTGTTGTTTTGGCATCTGGTCATAACCCACAGTCATATGCAAGTAGAGAGGGATGGAATAACCCTAAGAACTTGGGAGAGGATATCTGCCATCTTTGAGCTCAGTTCGGAGCATTGAGACCATGGCTAGAAAGATAAGGAAGAGCATAATGGAATAGAGACCTCGAATGAGGGTGTTGATTCTCTTAAGAAGAATGGAATTTTTATGCCCCACCATGGGTGTGTTAAAAATTGGTATCATATCACGGCAACAACACTTGGCCTGCTTGGGCTCATGCACGAGTCGTATGAAAATATTTATGGAGGACTTTAAGGGGTAACACCCTATCTTACTGCATTCCTAAGAGGCGTAGAAAACCTCTACTAAAGAGAGGAATGAGATCCTTTACTCTTGATATATGTTTTGGAAATTGGCACTGTATGTTGCTAATGTTCCCAAATAAATAAGTTGACTTCAATGTCCAATTGTATGTGTTGTTGTACAACCATCAGATTCGGTTACCAAGGCTACGATGAGCCCATGGAGAATATTACCACCAAACATAAATCATATGTATAATTCCTTTAGTAGAAGGATGTAGATTTAAAATACAGTTGGGATTTTACCCCAACGATATTGAATCATGCTAGTATATGAAAAAGGAGTCTAGCATTTCTTGGGAAATGATAGTCGATCCTACAAGAATGGGATTATGATGAAGAACACTAATATTTAAACTAAAATAGCAATGTGAATGGATGGAAAGGATTCGTAGCAGTAATGATTACTACTTTAATGAAGGGTTAAACCTAGTATAGGTGTATAACCCCTCATGATCATAGGAATGAGTCTGGTGACCATTCCCTGAAAAGGGAGAGCATGCACAACTCTCAAGTTTCAAAGTGGACTGAAAAACAATTTTTTTTTTATGGATACATGAATTGATGGACATGGTTTTTCTAATCAAGCTGATAAACAGAGTTGTATAAATATACAATAATTGAGTGAGAAATCACAACATCCTCCCTTTCTTGGTGGATAGGAAACTGATCTTCCAGTGTTCTTGTGGGAGGAGGAGAGTGGCCTCCGTCCTTGACTGTGCTAAAGTGAAGGAAGAATTCTAGGTGTAATGGTCAAGAGTGATCTTGACCTAAAGATACTTTGGATTTCTGAACTAGGATACTTAATAAGTAACATAATTCGAAATTGTAGTTGGGATTTAAGGGATTAGTCCAAATGGTATTAGACATTAAATTGTTAAAATTAATATAAAATGGTTGACTAAATGTTGATCCTGAATGTGGTAAAGGAATTGTTGGGGCACTTCTAGAATCCCAATGGGATTGATTAACATCCAATGGTGGATGGTAGCCATATAGATATAGTTGGAAGCTAAATTGGTTGATTATGTTACCTTGGGTATGGTTATAATTGCCCAGATTGTATTTATAATTGGGTAATGTTCCATGGAGGTTGAGGCAAGACTGTTTTCTTGCTAGTTGTTATCATATAGAAAGAGAACATAGTTATGACTATGTCTAATTCAACTTCCATGTGGATGTTGTGTGAATGACTGCAAGCTCACAATTGAGAGGGAAGATCAGTGTTGCATATCCCTATGAGGCTTGTCATAAGGATGGCAACAATTTCTTTGGAGGAGGATCTGGAATTCTGATAGGTCCATGTGTAAATGATGCACATGCATGATGTAAGGATATATGTATACTAAAGGCACAATATGACTACCTTGATCAGTGATATGTAAGACGAGAATTTCACTTTCCAAGATTAAGTGAATACCATGGATGCATGGTTGAATCCATTTTGAAGAGTCTTGAAAGTTATGTTTTGAATGATATCTTAAGGGGGATGCACTCCATTCCATCAGGAAAGACTAGTATAAATAAATGAAAGAGTAAATGAGAAAGGATGGTCTATTGTCAGGATAAGAGGCAAATGATTATGCCTTGAGAATCACATGAGAATGATTTTGAACAATCATGATTTGACTAATTTTAAAGTAGAGATGTATGTAGGATGTGAAATATACCCATGGAAACTACACATAGAATTTTGATTATGCATATCGTTAAGTACATCATGGATATAAGTTAACAAAACCAGAATATGTATGGATACATAATTTGGGCACATGATAAAGATTCATGTTTATATTCCTTATGTAATATTTTGTAAACAACTAAAGCTAACTCAAGGTTGAGGCCATCACAGATAGTGATGGACATGCAATAAGGAAGTTGCATGCTGAGGGAGTTCCCTGCGGAAGAATTGTGTGAAAATTCTGTCAGGAGGACAAAGTCACAACCTTAATAAATGTTGAGAGTTAAGCAGTGAGCTATAGGCTTATATATATATATATATGAATCCTAGATTACATTTGAAATCATCATGTAATAAATAGAAGAATAATGATGAATAAATGAGTATGTTTGATTGAATAGGCTTGGTTGAAGCCATGTTAAGAAAAGTCAGTGAGGCCTTTAGAGATAACTTAGTTGGGCTGAAAAGTTCTAGGCGATGTAGAAAGAATTTGAAGAAGGGGAGGGCCCTCAATTATTTTCTTGTTGAGTATTATGTTTTTTCTGGGATGAGAGAGCTAGTATGCAGATGAAAGTAAATGTTTTGGCACTATAGTGATGATGGTCGTATTGTTGTAGAAACAATCAAGATTTGTTTGTGTTGCACTCATGCAAACATTAAGGATAATGTGATGAAGTGCATAAAGATGTGCTAGGACATGTATGAAAATGTTTGATTGTCTTAACATTATGCACAAAGTTTTTGAAAGGGCAGTTGTATGCCCCAGATACCCAAGTAGAGTATGATTTAGGAAGAAAACCCTGATCGAATCAGGATACTCAAGAACCGAATAGAAGAGATGAATGTGAGCCTCTCATTGAAGGGAAGACCGATCCCAGTCATCAAATCGAATTCACTATCCATTGGAGTTAACAAATCAAACACCAGTCATTCGATTGGATCGACGGTCAGGGATCATTGTGGAGCGCGAAGATAAAATTAATAGACATGCTAGTTCATGGACCGCAATCAACCAACATCGTTGATCTCATCGGGGTGGAGATTCAATGACCACGATTAAAAGATTTGGGTGAACACTTTCTAGATTGGGCCCCGCAATCACTAAGAACCATCGATCTATGAACATAGATCGATGGTTGGGAATCATTGCGGAGCATGAAGGTGAAATTTGAAGCCGTGCTAATTCACGACCCGCAATCAATCAACGTCGTTGATCTCGTCGGGGTGGAGAACCAACGACCATGATTAAAATATTCGAGCGAGAACTTTTCAGATTGTAGAGATTAAAATCTCTAATAAAGAGCGAGCATATTGGGGTTCTGCAATCACTGTGAACTGTCGATCTGTGAACGATCAGTGGGAGAACTCGTAAGGAACCCACGCGTTAATTTCGCATAAAAATCGTACCGTGATTGGGTTCTGTGGTTGAGTTTAACACATCAAAGCTCTGTATCAACCTAAATTCTTGGTCAAACACTTCTGTGTTGGAATTATTATTATTCGAAGATTGTGTGGTTAAAATAGATCGAAGGCTAAGATCGACGACCCACAATCATTGTGGAGATTGCATATGCACACGGGTGAATGTCGAGACCTGTACCCATAATTTGAATTCAATATAGCGTTGTTTTGAGTTTGGGATATGATCATAGAATGGGCAGCCCATATTCATTGCGGATATCAGAAGGATGATTAAACCGCAAGCTAGTTGAAGTTCCACAATCCCTTGTAGTCATTGGATCTGGGGAAAAATAAATATACACCATTGATTTGCAGACAAGGGGTTTAGCCAGTATCATAGCGCTTGGACACGGGAGATGAAAGGATAGTGTCTGAAAATAATAGAACCAAAGTCACAACTCTCGGTCACATGGAGAGAAAATGAAGTTCCTTTGGGCTAGTCAAGGAAGATAGAGTTTAGCACTTTGCATTAGAATGTGGTCGCGGGGACTGGTTCTATGGGAATAAATGTGCTCATAGCTAGCACATTGCATGGAATTTCTCAAGGAATTGCATGTTTTCATGAAAGGAGGACCTTCCAAAAAATTTACATAGATTATATGGATGTCAAAGGAATGCTTAAAGGCATTCATGTGAAACCTAGAGTTTCATGAATGACGATTTTAGGGTTGTGATCGATTCAGAGCAGAAAATATGGTTCTACTAAACTAATAAATATGGACAAAAAATCCATATGGTAATAAGTTGGTTGAATTCAAACACACCTTGGCAGGAGTGCCTAACCTGAAAAGTGATAACCTAAAATCGATGCAAGGGTGCATTGGGTATGAATGTGGCCATGAATATTGGCACATTCATTAAATTCAATTGATATTTGAATTTATTTTGAAAATTTGATATACTGAACTGATGCATGTGTGAGGAATGAAATTTGTTTTTTCTTTGTATCATTGAATAGATAAAAGTGATTTGATTGTTACCATGCACAATTTAAGAATTATTTGTGATGACATTATAAAGGTGCAGTGAAAATATATGTGCATGGAAAACTAACAATTTGTTTGGTTGATTGAAGTTGAAAGTGCAGGAAGCAAAGGGGTCTTGGATATAGCAGTGTTGTAATCCCATAAGGAAGACCAAAATTTCCTACTGAGACAAACTTCTATGGGAAGGAAAGTCCCATAATTGGTGGATTAGGTTCCATGCAGAACAAATCTGAAAAAAAAATGTGGAATTTGGAAATATGTGGGTGACAAATTTACAAGAAAGTTCTGAATTTAGAATTTATGATGATGTCTCATGAATTTTTGTATACCTGTGATACAGGTGAGAAGAAAAGATCTGTCCAGAAAGGATAGATTAAGGTTGTCAAGCTGAAAAACATGAAAAATGGCTACTGCTGAGACATGAGAACCCCTTGGTAAGCCATGATTGCCTAGAATATGTTGCGTTGACGTAACACCAGACAGAGCGATGCCTCGAAAAAGTAATTATGAGGGATGCCTTGACTGTAAGGCTTGATAAAGTCTTAGGGATTCTTCCTATGTGAGAAAACCTTCGCAAGGAAAGATGGATCACCCGAAGAATTGTACAACAGAGAAGGGGATGCCTGAGCCTGGGCCTAGAGGGTGAGTGACCGCAAGGAAGAGGAGACTATAATAGTTCTTGTAAAATATTGATTGGGATCATGCACACAATGGGTATGTCAAGGAAAAATAGTGAGCCTGGATAACAAGACAACCATGTGGATACAAATCCACAAACTGCGCAGATAAGTGTTGTGCTAGATTATGAAATTTTCCTAGAAATTTTATGCAACAATAAAATGTTTTCACATGAAACTGTGATTAATGTGCTTGCTGTCCAAGAATTATTAAAGGAAAGTGACGAAGGTTAAGAGTATGAAAAAGGACCTGACCAATAAAGAAGGTCAAAACTTATGAAGTGGCTGAATGAGAAAGGAATGAAAAGTGTTTCTAAGAAAGAACATCGAGGACGATGTTCCTTTTAAGGGGGAGGGTATTGTAATACCCTTGTTTCCCCCAACTTGTAATTAATCATTAATTAGGATTACCGTGTTGTGGCATGCGAACATGTAAATGTATCATTTTTTAATTTCCAGTAATTGACTGTGGGGTGAATCCTTGAAAGTGCTATCCATGATATCACTAGAGGAAATAATTTGAACACGATAATAGAACAATTAATAAGAAAAGAATCGGTGGTTGAACCCTCAACCACCCCCATGAATGGAAGCATGGTATAGATGCATAAGGTTAACCCAAAGTACCACGGGATCTGGTAGAACGAGACTGACCTAGGTTTCCTTCTGACATGAGGAAATAGGATAAGAGGGATGTGTGTGCAAGGCACACAAGAGGATATGATGAGAAGAACAAAGAATGTGAGGAAGGGGAGAGAAACAGAGAACGGGTCGAAGGCCATGAGCTTGATGCAGAGAAAGCATCTGATAAACCTCGTTGAGGCTGTGACAAAGAGGGATATCTCTAAGAGTATGTTGTTGGCATAGGGGAAGACCCAGGGTTCAACTCTACAACAACACACCAACAAAACCCTAACTACCGGCCCTTTCGGTAAAACTTGCGAAGCAGATGAAGTCTCACCCGAGGTAGAGGCAGGGGTGGTTGCAAAACTTAGGTGTCTGCAACCTTATCTGGGACACAGATCTTTGATCGTACTACTTAATAAAGCACTTAGCACCGTTAGTTCCTTAATATACATTCAATAACCACCTCTTTTATAAGACATAACTTCACAGCATTAACATTGATCTAATGTATTCAAGCACTTATCATAAGTAAATAGGTCAGATCTGGTAGATCAAGCATTGAGCATATCCATGTATAACAGATCTATCATTCTACCTATCAATAACAATAAGCACAAGGAGATCTATCTAAACATATTAGATCACTTAGCATATAACATATGAACACATCAAGACAAATCACAAAGCACATAACACAGTGTTTACGTGGTTCACCCCCACCCTAGGGCTACGTCCACCAACTCTTCTTCTTTATTGTCTTCAATCAATCGGTTACAAGCACAAAGACATCAAAACCCTTACTCCTCACAGGACAAAATATATGCGTAGCTCACTAGATCATTCTTCCTTGCGTTACAACACTAAGCTCTCCACAATCCGCTACAAGGATCTACACTTAGCTCTGCAAATCTCTTACAGTCATGAACAAAGCACTTAGCATGCATTCAAATCATATAGATGCACTATTATTCTCAACGTCTACCAACTTACATTGCCTATCCTTCTATTAATACATGCAGAATAGGCCTAAACATGGGTAAACCCATGGGCCGACATCCCATTCCCGTTACATATTCCCAAAAACCAAAAAAGGGGCCCAAAAAGGGGCCGAGATCCCATGATATTCGCTTCTTCTTGCGCTCCTCATGCGATAGGTTTTCGAAGTCCCAAAATAGGTCAACATGACCAAGAAACTCCCAAAACTTGGTCAAGGGCCAACATGCCCCCAACACTCACATGTGACTCATCTCGAATTACTCTGGTCTGAATAGTTCGGCTTCGAATGCCTTGAGCTTGGCCTGATATGCTTTGAATTCCTGCTTTGTTGTGGCCTCTTGTTCAGTGAACTCCTGTATTACTGCATCATTCACTGGCCCTTCTAGGCGTTGTTCTGATGTGGTGACAACCTGTTCTAGCTTTGCTACTTGGTTCTCCACCTTTGTAAACAAATCGCATGCCTTATCTTGCACAAGTTGAAGTTGTTGAGTGACTTCCATCACTTTTCTTTGTAGCATATGGATCTGTTTCCGAGGTTTACGTTGTTCGTGAGACCTCTTCATTTTGTCTACAACTGACAAGGCCTTTAGCTACGCCTGTAGTGTATCTACGTGTTGCTTCGCTTCCTGGAGCTATGACTCTAGTGTCTGTAACTTCGGGTCTTCAGTGAGGTTCTCATATGTCTGGGCACTTCGGTTACTCAACTTCTTTCACTCCAAGGCAAGATATTTTAATCTGTCAACTACATGTAGAATTCCTACAGAAACCCCGATAGATCTAGAATTCTAGTTAAATTGAACACAAACAATTTGCTGATATTCAAGAGATGAGAGAAGGTTTTTTCTCCATAAATCAGAGAATTATATTAATAAAAAATGAATATACATGAGCAACCATCCTCAAAAAATAAGAGAGGAGGTGAATATATAGAATTTCCAACATAGAAATTCTAGTCAAAAAAGCTAGAAATAGCTAAAATAGGTGTCATAAGCTAAGGGAGACCACATAGTTCAACCTAGACCACTAAAGATACATGTCACACACTCATTAATGTATAAAAGAGTTAATTGATGCACATTATCTCACTTAAGCTCACTTAACTGACAAGAGAAGTAGTTCCAACTCACTTAACTGACCCGAAATAGTAGTTACTAATAATAATAATGGAAAAAATCATTAATTAAGGAATAAATCTCTCACTCAAAGAGGAGGTGTGCATTTCCCAATAATAGATGATTTTTTGCATGGGGGAGTTGGAATAAATCATGAATAAATCAAGAAAATCAAGAATAAATTGAGAAAATCAAGATAAATCAAGATAATTAAGAACCGAGAGTTGAGTCTTGATCTAAAATTAACAGTTTTCCCTAAAATGTAGGGATGAGGCGCCCTTCTTCTCTATGTGGAAAAATTAGGTGAAATAAAGTGTAAATGAATGTATTAACCAAGATCTAGGAGTCTAGGCTAGGCATAAACTAATGTAAGTTAGGGATATGCTCCAACACCCCCCCTTAAGCCTAACTGTAATGACAAAAAATTTGAGTCCCAACAACTTGGCCATTTTAGGTACTCATTACATAAAAGAATTCCTCATGAAAATAGGAAAGAGGGAAAACCTCGTGGGAACCCCCCCCCCCCCAAA